>JZKD02S1594132.1:385076-400139 GCA_000966675.3 Picea glauca
TAATATTAATAACAATTATTACTATTCACTAACAAGTATTTGTTTATATTAATAATAAATATATTACTTATATTTAATTATTAATAACTATTTATAGAGTTAATAATTGATATTAAATTATACACTAATATTAATAATAAAATATAATATAATATTAATGAGTTTTACTATAATAATTTAATATTAATAATAGTAATCATAACTTTATCAATAATTAATGTATTACTAATACATACATTAACTCTAAGTGTAATAACCTTAATTTTATTAGTAATATATTATTAAAAACACTAACCCTAAAATCTTAAAAGTTATTAAATTTATTTTATTAATAAACTTTATTAATATATTAATTTAGAAAGCTAGTTTATTTTCTTAATAAACTTTGTTAGTAATATATTATTAAAAACCTTAACTCTAAAATCTTAAAAGTTATTAAATTTATTTTATTAATAGACTTTACTAATATATTAATTTACAAAGCTAGTTTATTTTATTAATAAACTTATTTAGTATTGTGAAAAAACAAAAAAAAATGAGCTAAAATCACTACTTATATTAATAAACCCTATTTATTCCTTTGACAAGTATGCATCCATGTTCGTAATAAGCTAAAATCACTTTGTTCCATGGGATAAAGTTAAACTTAACCATTATATATGTCAAAATTTATTTGGTCAATTTTAATTACCTTTTATACAAAGCATAAACATTTCATGAATCTTCTAAATGATAAACCACTTCATTTTATAAAAACCCTAAAAAAAATAAAAAATTTAAAATTATTTTTGTTATAGATTTTTTAATATGGGAATAAAGTTCATAGGTGGTTACATATCTAGATATCAATCAAAGCGTTTCCCTTAAAAAAAAATATGATTACAAAGAATGAGAAACCTAATATCGCCACCTCCATTGGGCTTTCAATAATTTACTCTAAATTCAAGCTAATATCACCTATTTTCCGACCAAACGTCAACCTGAAAGCATAGTATTACTGACATTAAAGTACTGTAACTTTCAAAAACAATACTCAAACCAAAATACATAAATACATTAACCATTTACTTCATTTTATAAAAACCCTATAAAAAATTTAAAATTATTTTTGTTATAGATTTTTTAATGAGGGAATAAAGCTCATAGGTGGTTACATATCTAGATATCAATCAAAGCGTTTCCCTTTAAAAAAAAATATGATTAGAAAGAGGGAGAAAGATAATATCGCCACCTCCATTGGGCTTTCAATATTTTACTCTAAATTAACGCTAATATTGCCTATTTTTTTTTACCAAACGTCAACGTGAAAGCATAGTATTACTCACATTAAAGTACTGTAACTGTTTTAAAAAATACTCAAGCCAAAATATCTCAAATTCTCCTATTCTCTTCGCACTTCGCGGGTGCCTATACTTTCTTCCATTCTTGGCATCTTGCTGAATGTATCCACGCTCCCATTCACGGGGCCATTATTGGCACCTGCGTTATACTCTTAATATGCGGAGGCATGGACACCTAGAGTGGCCCTGTCGGAGGGATCCAGATTGTGAACCCACCCATCATCCCATGCCGCTGCTTTTGCGCTGCTACAAGCCATGCTCGGCCCGCCCGGAACCGTCAACCGTGCTGCGTTATGCAAATTATAACATCCAAGATTAATAATTTTAGGGTTACAAAAACTGCTAAGCTAGATCTTCATTCCCGAATCGTACTTACCTGAGGATAAAATATTTCAAATATCGTCCTGTAGTAGTATGCCTCCTTTGTGGTGGGAGTATTATGGGGGAATAAGTATTTCGCATTGCCGATCATCATATCCGTCACCTGCACAGTACATCACCACAACAAATAATTAGTTTACTTTGGTAATTTATTAAGTAGTCGATTATACCAAAACCACAAAAAACTGCATCTTTCACACACACTCCATCGCTGAATTGCTCCTTCTGTCTGTACAGAATGTGTTGCAATACCACCGCAAAACACACTACTGTTAAAATTCAAACTCTTTACCCAACCCAGAATTTAGAAGAAATAAATCACCTGTCAAAGATTACACAACCATGCCAAATGATGTGAATACTACGACCTCATCATCTCCATCAAATTACACATTATATTTTATTAATCGCTAGGTAATCTCTTAATCAAAATATATTACACATAGCAGGTGAATATTAAATGTCTTATGATGGTTCAGACATCAAAAACCAAAACGTGCCCTGTCTCAAGAATATGAAGTGGCCTGCCTCAGGTATACGAGGTGCCTGTCTTCCATAAGTTTAAACGTGGCGCCTATAATCAGCTGTCTATCTCATTTAAATAGAATAAATAATTTGAAATTGTAAAACGTGACAATCATATATTGTTACAGTAATTTTTTCATCATGTTTAGTAAAAGTGAAAAAGTAAACATGATAAATGTACGATTTTATAAATGCAAGGGAGTTAGTTCTTGTGATCTTATTCATTGATTTGGATGTAAGATGAAGAATATGCCAATATCTTCATTTTCTGGCCATCAAATTAAATTTTGTAATTAAAAGAATGATTAATCCAACAATTCTAATAAGAAAAACTTCTATCAATGTAATAAAGTGGAATCATCATTCTTAGATTATACATTTATTCCATAATTATATTTCATTCATAATATTAAATGTTATTTAAAACACTACCACATAGTTATCAATTTTATTAATAACTTATTTATTAAATAAATACATTAAATGGATAAAAATATGTATTCATGGATTTCATTCAACAACAAAGTTATCATTTTTATTCCTAACCCATTCATTAAAAAAATCATATAAGAAATGTATATTTACAAATAAATAAAAATATGTATTCATAGATTTCATTCAACAACAAAGTTGTCATTTTTATTCTTGATTCATTCATTAAAAAAAACCATATAAAAAAATGTATATTTACAAATCTAAAGGTGTACAATTTTAAATGTTTTAAATCAACAAAAATATTTATGTATACATGAATTAATATAATAAAAATATTAAATATTTAAATAATCCTAGTTACATATATAAATTTGATAATGCACGAGGTGTAGGAGATGTTGATAAGAGACAAAGAGAGAAGCATTCTCCATGAGCTAATGAGACACCTATAAATAAACAATAAAACTTAGAAATAGAAGAGATTAGAAGAGAAAGTTTAACCTTATTCATCTAGCCATAGCTAGAGACCTTTTTATAGTTTTAGAGAAGGCCCACTCAAATTAATTGTCTAACTAAAAGAAATAATAAACTAAGTGTAGAGGTAAAGCTAATTGGATTAGAGAGGAGTGATGTCGGAACCGCTCGCCCGACAGAAAGAAGGGTTTCAGGAGTCAATTGCTTGGAAGGAACCACCACCATAGGCTATCTTAGGGATGGATAGACGTGGACGGATTAAGGATGAAGGAGATGCCAAACTAGCGAAAGTCTTCGGGGCCAAGTGGAAGGAAAGAAAGAAAGATGAGGGATTTACATTTATATTATTCGGATCGGAGCCCGAGTAACATGTATTGCCTCAATGAGGGAGGATGCCTATGCCTGCCTGGTAGGCATGCTCGTAAGTAATATGCCTGGCTGGTAGGCCACCTACCTAGCTACCTACAGGCGCACGTGCTGCCATGCCTACCCTCTGATACTTACATGCTTACCCACCCATAGGCCCTAAAAAGAAATAATAAACTAAGTGCATGGAAAGAAAAAAGAATGAAAATTTTTATAAATAATACAAACCCACAAGAAATAATAAATAATGCATTACATGTATCTTAGGGATGAAATACGCAACTCATTTACCAAACTTTAGTGGATTTGTTACAAAATGCATTATCATTAGGTTATGCACTTTCCTAGAGGGGCATGTTAAGTGAGAGGGCACCCATGTTCCATGTTAGATCCTCCTTGTATATCTCAAAAGCATCTATTGTTTATTCTTGACTTAGGAATGTCAGTCTCTCAAGTCAGGAAGAAACATAGAAGAAACTGTCATCCATGCTTAGTGGTAATCTACAAGAAGATGTGGAGTTGGAGGGATTTGGATGTTATTGCTAGAGACTGAGTGTCTATTATGGTGATGATCTATCCATTGGCCATTGTGTGTGGTATTCAATGACAAAATAATGTTGAAACTAGGGTCATGGTGATGTACTGGAACATGGATTTTGCATATGCAATGTGATAAATCCAACTAGGAGATAAAATCTTGTCCAAATATGGAGAGAAAATATGAGGGAAGCTATAAAATAACTATCCCGATGATAGAAAACACCGGTAGACTAAAGAAACTATGGATGTTGAACAATTCTACAAAAGTTGGTGACATGCCCTATGCATAAGGTAAAGGGCAAGTTGGATTTCCTTCTAAAGTAGTGCAGAACTGTAGAAACTCGACCCTAGAGCTTGATAGAAACATTGGAAACCATCATTGTTATTGTATAGGTATTACTTTCAAGTTGTCAAATCATGAGGACATCATCAAGTATTGATATTATTTTGTACCGTGTAATACCACTAGTCTGAAACCCAATTGTAAATGTAAATGTAAATGTACATATAGGTTGGTGAGATGTTGGCACCCAAGTTTTTGGTTCAGTTTTGCACGCGTTCCAAGGGAGGACCACACACCCATTTCATAGTTTTACGTATACCTAAGTAAGCACACAAGAGTTTCCTTGAATTGTGCATTGGACTAGGTTTTGTAGCTAGAATATTTTGGAGTCAGAGAGCCTTTGTATATATGTATTTTGAGGCCAATGTGTTGGTGTGGTTATTTGGCTAGAGATCCTAAATGTTAAAAGGCCAGTGAGCCTATCTTTGTAAAATGTAATCACACTCACATATTAATGAAAACATATCACTATTGCAGAACAATCAAACAAAAAGAGATGGAGGGCTTAAACTCCACTAGAAAGGAAAAGGGGGGATGGTAATTTAGAAAGAGGGGCTAAGTCAAGGGGGATTAATCCCAATGGAATATTTTGATAATATTTCCAAAGGTATAATTTATGGAATTATATATTTATCCTAAGTTCCTTAGGGATGGGGATGAGTCACCAAGTGGAGCTAAGATAGTTCTTAAGATGACAAGTGGGTAGTTATAACCATGTAAATATATTGTTGGGCCTAGGTTTTGTTTTGGGGGGGACTCATTCCTTCATCGTTTAGACCATCACTCCTCCTTTGGGTACCCATACCTTGCTTCCATCACATAACTATTTCTTTGGGAGGCTTGTATGTTGTTGAAGAGGAAGGTTGTCAGGCCCATGTGTTGTTGAAGAGGAGGGTTGTTGATGCAGGAGCATCGTTCCAAGTCAGCTACACACCCGCGAACCAGCATATCACGCGTGCATTCAATGGAAGGAGAGAGGCGCAACCCTCTCGTTTTTCAAATTTTGAAAATTGTATTAAATGTTTGTAAGGCTGAGATCTAGATCAGATTCGGACTAGAAAACCATTCAATGTAATTGAATGTAAATAAATGAGAGTTGGTGAGATGGAGGGAAGCGCTCAAGGAGCCCCCTTTTATAAAAAAAAAGATCCTTTGTATCTGTAGGATAGGGTCGGGAAGTTAGTCGATAGAGTATGTAGAGTCTGCAGAGAGAGAAGAGTAGAATAGAGAAAAGAGAGGAAGTCGTGACTTTGTTATAGTCCGAGCTCACATTGTAAAGAGGCATTTGATATTAATACAATCAGATCAATTTTTCCTGCATGTTATTCTGTGGTTGTTGATGAATGTATTTATGCATTTATGATATGTTGTCGATGTGTGTTAGTTTGCATTTGCAGGTTACAGATAGAAGTTGTTGTCTGTTGGGTTATTTGATTCCAGGTTTGGGTTCTTTGTGGCTTCATGCAAGAGGTTGCATGACAAAATACTATGCGTTCTGCAAGACAGTGCAAGGAGTGCACTTCTGAATTCTGTGGAGTTTAGACAAAGACGTGCCAGAAGGGTGCACCAACTGAAATCATTGACTCAAGGAGGATGCCTCAAGTTTCCTGAACACCTTGAAGGAAGAACTGTGTAGAGGAGGGCATAGGGGAGAAAAAATTTCTGAGTATTTTGTGGAAGCTCTGCCAGGAGGGAATTGAGTAAGTGCAAGAGTGCACAGAGAGAACTCTATTTCGAGTTCGGTGAGAATATAGAGTCACTGAAGATTCTATAGAAGTTTTTCCAGGAGGGCATCGAGCAAGTGGAAGGAGTGCACCGAGAAGAACTCTCTTTCAAGTTCTGAGGATAGGAGAAGTGTCAAGGAGAAAGACACTCACAGAGTTGCTGAATACTCTGTTTGTTCAGCAAGGAGTGCTTGAGCAGGAGGTTGCCAAGAGGGCACCAAATTCCCCTTTGAAAGGAGAGAAAATGGTTGAGTTCATTATAGGTTCGAGTAGGAAAATCTCAGGATGGATAACACAATCGTGTGCAGGGACCCTGTAAGGAGTGCAGAGGTCGAGAAACCTTTTGAGGTTTCATAATCGATAAAGCTCAGGAGCAGGAACACCTCTTAGAATACAGGTGGGAGCCAAGGTTACAGGATTCGTAGCAGAGACAAAGGCCGAGGCCTTTTGGAGCAAGAAATCTTCCAAGGGAAAGGAAGCAGAGCACGTGCTCAAGAAAGAGCAACAATAGTCATTGGATTTTTACTGAGAGGAGAGGATCTAGACCATTGAATCTATGTCCAGGGAGAAAGAGGAGAGCACGTAGCAAGATTAGATCCGGGACGTCATATCTGGCACCAAGGACCGATAGTCGTTAGATCCGGAGGAAGGTGCATGGAATTTAAACTTTGGGAGGTCGCACAGGAGAGTAGATGAAATGGACGGTGGAGACACTTCGAGGAAGAAGTGTTGAGTTGTCGTGAGCCGTTGGATCTCGCAGAGCAGTGAGGGAATAAAGGATGACTATTTGTCGATACTCTAAATATTAGGACATATAGCGACCGTCAGATCCAGATCAACGACATTTATTGATCTCATACAAGAAATCGCGAACTCGGGTATCGCGAGTGGGGAGGTGGAGTTCTTTGCACTACAAAGTCCGAGTAGCGAGATCACGATTCGACTTGAACTGTCGATCAAGGAGAAAGGAGAGCCATGAGATTTGGCACCTTGCTACATCGTGTATCGGGGTCTCAGAGGGTGAAGGTGTTACACCTTGATCGCTGAAGTCGTGAAGTGTCGAGCAGTGAGGGCTCATATGAACATGTGGAACATCTGTTAGGTGGGGATCGCATGGTTGACAGGTGGCATAAAAAAAAGTGCCCAAAGGAAAGTGGAAGCGGGTGACAGGTGGTGGACACACATCACCTTAGAAGGAGCCAACCCATCGCTAACCTTTCGAGTCTTGGGGTTTTGCAAAGGAGGAGCATGAGGGCTCAACAATCCAACTCACAAGGTTGTGAGTTGCGAGTAGTGCTAGCACTTAGCCCTAGGTGGTGGTTATGTGTGGAAGGCACTAACAAGGAGGAGTCATACCCGTAGTGAATTCTTGAGTATCATAGGTTTGGAGAAAGAGGAGTCGAGGTCATCGACTCACGAACTCGTGAGTTGTGAGAAGTGCTTGGGCCAAGGCCTGCTTGTGGGTGCATGGAGATGTGAGGCTCACATCTGGTGTTAGGTTTTACAAGGCAGGTTTTCATGAAGGACCTATGGATCGGATTCATTGAAGGTTCCAGCCGAGAACCAAAGGAGTCGCTTCAGCTTGAGGATAATTTAGAGCTATCCTGTGTGGATCTCAGCCCAAGGGTTGGGGGTCTGTGACATCAGTTGTGGTATCAGAGCTTACAGATTTTTTGTTTACATATCATGGATAAGAGGAGGACTGTAAAGGGATACAGTCCGATACCATCGGTTGTGGTATCAGAGCTTACATATTTTTTGTTTGCATATCACGGACAAGGGGAGGACTATGAAGGGATATAGTATGATACCATCAGTTGTGGTATCAGAGCTTATAAATTTTTTGTTTGCATATCACGGACAAGAGGAGGACTATGAAGGGATACAGTTTGATAACATTAGTTGTGGTATCAGAGCTTACAGATTTTCTATTTTCATATCACGAACAAGAGGAGTACTGTGAAGGGATACAGTCTGATACCATCAATTGTGGTATAAGAGCGGGATTTTTCCTGTATATTTCAGGAAAAGGATGAATCGAGGTGAAGAAAAGCCTGTAGGAGATAGGTAAAAGGTGAAGGTTGTTGTGGGATGCAGAAGTCAAATGGTATAGTCAGGTGTACTGTAGGAAAAGATGGAAGCACTCACTGTTGCAGAGTGACAGCAACAAGTTTGCCAAGAGGGCTGACAGGAACAGGAAAATGGCTACCGAAGGCCATGGGCACGTTGGAAAGAAGAACCATCAGTAGCAGAGAAAAGATGAAATGGATAAAGAACTCGCTAAGATAAGGGAAAGAATGGAAGATCTTTCACTCTGGATGCAACAGGATGCAAAGACACATTGGGTGTATGAATGGCCTCTAAGGAGGAAAGCAAAGTGGCCAGTAAGGAAATTGTTGGCCAGAAGATAACAAAGGTTATTGAGGAGGTGGATGAGGTATGTGAAAAGCCTCAGGGCCATAGAGGAGATGGTTCATGCCTGTGAACCAGAAGCTGGGAGAAATATCAGTAATGATGAAGGGGAGAGATCAACCAGAGATCTCATAGAGTTCTAAGTGGGAAGAGATGGACATTCAAATTTCTAGGTCGGCAGTAGAAAGAGATCAAGCGAAGGTCTCGTATACTGCCAGGAGGGCGGTACTAAAAGTTCAAATTGCTAGGAGGGCACTGAGATGGGATCGCCTGATCTCATAGAATACCAGGAGGTCAGAGAGAAAATCCCATATTTCCAAGTGGGAAAGGGAGAGAAAATGAGGCCATGTGAGAGTCTTGTGAGCTCAGGGGTGAGTTTAGACCAACGAGAGGAGATGACAGAGAAGGAAGATTAGAAGAGCGTTTTGATCATTGGAGGAATTCATATATTCCTACCAAGCAGCTAAGACGAGGCTAGGGAAGATGTTGCGGGTACAACAATAGAAGGATAGCCAGCAAAAACTCTCACAAAAGAAGAATTGGGGCAGACATCAGAACCTGACCTAGCTGAGGAAGAACAACATTCAACAGAAATGCTCGAAATTTTCAGTAAAGAGGCTGAACAGGGGGTAACTACAACACTGGAAGTTGTAGCAAAAGAAGAGCATGCAGATAATATGCTCACTCCATGGGAGATGGAGTTGGAGATAATGGAGGATTGGTTGAACCATCCAGAGCTAGTAGATGGCTGCCATGAGTAGACAATCATGTAGATGTTAGCGGAGGATCATTTCGAGGAATCGCTTAGAAATTTCAGCCTTGGAGCTTAACAAATGATAATGATTGTAGTGTCGAGGCATGCAACAGTAGATGAAGGGAATTTCTAGTCTGAGGATCAGTTGGAGGAAGTTGGAGATGCACCAGCAGGATAATTGGCAGAAGCAAAGCTGTCAGAGAAGGAAGTTGAGCAGCAGCTCAGTGATAAGACTGTAGAACTAAATTTTGCAGCAGAGTGGCAAGCTGAGGCCATAGAGGAATAAAATAGCATGGGATATCTAGTTGATCTTCCCACTTATAAAAACGAATAAGTACAGCCGAGGAGACTTCATAAAGGGAGCAAGCCATTGGAGCAGTTGGACGAGGAAATTAAAGAAATCGAGAAGTTGATGATCAGATCAGCAGAAGAAGACAACAAAGGAAATTTGAGTAGGAGGAGACCTTCCATAGTAGCAGGGAAGATGTAATAGAAACAACAAAGTGAGTTCGTCGATGGACAACTCCAAATAATTGTTTGGGATCTAGGTGGATTTCAACAACAATGTTGGGAAGCTCATGAGCAGGAACTCATGAATTTTTCACAGCAGAGGAGTGTGATGCAGGAGCATCGCTCCAAGCTAGCTACGTGCTATCTAGCCAACACATCACGTGCACATTCAATGGAAGGAGAGAGGCGCAACCCTCTCATTTTTGAAATTTTGAAAATTGTATTAAATGTTTGTAAGGCTGAGATCTAGATCTGATTCAGACTAGATAGCCATTCAATGTAATTGAATGTAAATAAATGTGAGTTGGTGAGATGGAGAGAAGCACTCGAGGAGCCCCCTTTTGTAAAAAAAAAGATCCTTTGTATCTATAGGATAGGGTCGGGCAGTTAGTCGGTAGAGTATGTAGAGTCTACAGAGAGGGAAGAGTAGAATAGAGAAAAGAGAGGAAGTCGTGACTTTGTTATAGTCTGAGCTCACATTGTAAAGAGGCATTTCATATTGATATAATCAGAGCAGTTTTTCCTGCATGTTATTCTACGATTGTTGATGAATGTATTTATGCGTTTATGATATGCTATAGATGTGTGTTAGTTTGCATTTGCAGGTTACAGACACAAGTCGTTGTCTGTTGGGTTATTTGATTCCAGGTTTGGGTTCTTTGTGGATTCATGCAAGAGGTTGCATGATAGAATACTATAGGTTCTACAAGCCAGTGCAAGGAGTGGACTTATGATTTCTGTGGAGTTTAGGTAGAGACATTCCAGAAGGGCACACCAACTGAAGTTGTTGACTCAAGGAGGAGGCCTCAAGGTTTTTGAACAACTTGAAGGAAGAACTGTCTAGAGGAGGGCATAAGGGAGACATAATTTTTGAGTATTCTATGGAAGCTCTGCCAAGAGAGAATTGAGTAAGTGCAAGAGTGCATAGAGAGAACTCTATTTCGAGTTTAGTGAGAATATAGAGTCATTGACGATTCTGTAGAAGTTCCGCCAGGAGGGCATCGAGCAAGTGCAAGGAGTGCACCGAGAAGAACTCTCTTTCGATTTCTAACGATAGGAGAAGTGTCAAGGAGAAAGACACTCACAAAGTTGTTGAATAATCTGATTGTTCAGTAAGGAGTGCTTGAGCAGGAGGTTGCTAAGAGGGCACCAAATTCCCCTTTGAAAGGAGAGAAAAGGGCCGAGTTCATTAGAGGTTCAAGCAGGAAAAGCTCAGGACAGGTAACACAGTTGTTTGCAGGGACCCTGCAAGGAGTGCAGAGGTCGAGAAACCTTTCGAGGTTTCATAGTCGATAAATATCAGGAGGAGGAACATCTCTTAGAATATAAGTGAGAGCCAAGGTTATAGGGTTCACAACAGAGACAAAGGCCAAGGCCTTTTGGAGCAAGAAATCTTCCAAGGGAAAGGAAGAACAGTGCGTTCTCAAGAAGGAGCAATAGTAGCCGTTGGATCGGTACTGAGAGGAGAGGATATGAATTGTTGAATCTACGTCCAGGAAGTAAGAAGAGAGAACATAGGGAGACTATATATGGGCCATCAGATCTGGCACCAAGGACCGATAGTCGTCGGATCCGGAGGAAGGCGCATGGAGTTTAACCTTTGGGAGGTCGCACAGGAGAGTAACTGAAATGGACGGCGGAGACACTTTGAGGTAGAAGTGTTGAATTTTCATGACCCATTGGATCTCTCTAAATTCTCCTCGAGCCGAAGCGACTCCTTTGGTTCTCATATGGAACCTTCAATGAATCCGATCCATAGGTCCTTCAACGAAATCAGTTGTCAGGTCTGTGTGCTATTGAGGAAGATAAATGTCAAGCCCGTGAGAATTCTCTCTAGGTGATAAAAATGCTCATAATTATTTTCCCAAGGTGCCAAGTTGTAGCTATAGAACTATGATACTTCCTATCAAAACTATTATTGAATCCTTGGAAGGGAAGTGGGGAAGTCGAAGGATTGTTGAGAACAGAAGGGGCACACTTCCTGGGGTGGGACATGAATGTGGAGAATGAGGGATTGTAGGTTGTCTACTAGAGTTGGCACCTTTTTTTGAGTATTTTGGTCATTGATAGACTTTGGCCTCGCTTAGAAATCATTTGGATCAGTGGATTTTAAGCCCTAGCTTGGGGGTGACCTACTACTCATTTTATGAGCAATAGAGTCTAAGGTTGGGATGACAGTTGAGGTATGCATGCAATTGGTAACATTTATAAAAGATAAATGTCTTTTATGTGTTTGTTTAAATTTCTGTGTGCTTAATTATCTATTTTATGATATGGGTTTTTTGTGTATGATGTTGCATGTGAATATTTGTTGTTATTCTGCATAATGTTGTTCATATGTAGAGGATTTAATTATTTTAATATGGTATCATATTTTTTGAATTTTGGAGTAGCATTACCCAGTAGTGAGTTGGGGATGTTACAAAGTGGTATGAAATTTCTAGTTTTGACACTGAGCCTGCATGGGTTGGATAACAAATTGTCGATGATAAACAAAATTGTAGAAATTCAAATTTAGAGGAAGTTGACGAGATGCCTGATAAAAGTATTACTGTGAAACTGAAAAAATTTCATAGGGAAGCTGAAGAAAACGAGTCCAAGAACTAAAAATGAGAAATTGAATATATAATTGGTACAAATTCAAGCCTGTAAATGGTAAAATTTGGAATTTATAGTGCGACCATGGCACCCATGATAAATTTGGGCGAAATTGGGCAAAAAGCCTCAATTTCTTGTAATGGAATTATGGGAAAATTTGACATGGAGGATTCAAATTTTAAGACGAGGGAACATTTTGACTTCCAAATGACTGATTTTGTCTTAGATAGGTTATTTGATCATTTTCATGATGGTCATGACAGTCAAGAATTGGATTTGTGAAAAAATCACTGGAGCGAAGAAAGGATTTGTGCACGCTAAGTGGAGGAAACATGCGAAAAATATGGTGCGTAGGTGAGTGCACTAAAGTTTGGTGTTATGTAGAGACTATATCATGGCACACACATAGTATCGGTACGCAATGCGTGCATGTTGAATGTTCGTGTTGTGCGGAGTAGATTTATGACGCGTGCATAATATTGGTGCACAATTTTTTTTTGTGTGGAATGAATATTGGTATGCAATATAAAGTTGTGTGCACCAAATAGTGATGTGTGGTATAAAAGCCATGCATGCTAAATATAGGTGTGCAGTGTGGTAGTCATATGCACTATATGTTGGTGTGTGGTGTAGAATTTGCGCACACTAGATGTTTGTGCCCAGTGTAGTAATTGCGTGCACTAGATGTTGATGCGCGATGTGGAAGTCATGTGCATTAGATATTGGTGCATGGTGTAAAATTCATGCACACTAGATGTTGGTGCATGGTGTAAAATTTGCATGCACTAGATGATGGTGTGTGGTGTAGAAGTCATGCGCATTGGATGTTGGTGCATGGTGCGATAGTCATGCACACTAAATATTGGTGTGTGATGCGGAAGTCTCGCGCACTAGATGCTGGTGCCTGGTGTGGAAGTCATGTGCTCTAGAAGGTGGTGCATGGTGTAAACGTCACATGCAATAGATGTCACTGCATGATGCATAATTTGTGTGCACTAAATATTATTGTGCAATATAAAAATTGTGCACACTCAATAATGGTGTGTGGCATAAAAGTTCTATGCACTAGACAGTTATGCACAGTGTAAAAGTTGTGTGCACTGATTATGGGTGTACGATGCATGCACTACATTTTAGATTTGCATGTATAACACTTGCATGTGTTGTGTATGGGTGCATAATTCAAAACCTGTGTGTGTGTGAATTCAAGTTGGTGGGATATCACAACACAAAACTAATGATTTTCCACGATTTTTTTTGCATTTTGAAGGTCATAATATTGTGTCGACTTTTTAAGTGCCTAAAAAATGCTCTTAGAAATTTTAATTTTTGAGACCATAAGTTTTGTAGTCACCACATATAATATTTGTAGCTTAAATGATAAATATCATAGACATATCTCTAACAATGTAAACCATTAGTCAAACAGAGCTATTATGAGGAAGTTACAGGACAAATAGTGGAGGGTAAATTTGAGACACAATTAACTTCTAAGGGACATAACTTATTGCTCCGAAATTAGTTTGAGGAACAAAAAAATTCAATGGAAATATCTTGAGTGATACAAGAAACCTATGTTAATATTATGGTAGCTGTGGGAGGTATTTATGTTCACGTGTGAACCTGACGAGAATAGAAGACTCCGAAAAGAAAGAGAAAAACCCTAATGTGTTGGCTAATAACCCTAGAAGTCTTGTCGGCTCAAGAAGATCATTTATATTAGGTTATTAGCCTCCAAGTGAATAATTTGGCCAGAAATAGTAATAATATACTGAACAAACACATATCCAAGAGGAGAAGTCGGCCCCAACAAATCTGGCAAAACCAGTATAAATACAGAGCGCCATTTATCATTTGACAACATCTCAGAATTCCAGTTCCTAGTTTGGTGTGCACTGCAGTTCCTAGTTTGGTGCGCATGTGTGGAGGAGAGTTGCAGGTGCAGCTGTTGCAGCTAGCAGTTTCAATATTGGCTTGGACTATCTCTTGGCTAGGGTTTGGACTATCTCTTGGCTATGGTTTGGACTATCTGATCAGGTTTTTGTGATGCGCTATCCTTGGGGAAATGTGCACTACCCTTTGTTTGGATATCTAGCCTAGGGTTTGCTTCTGGAGAAAATTATCAGTCAAGGTTAAGGTGCTCGGAGGGTGGCTTCAGCTTATGGTTGGGTGACGAGGGTATCGTCAATGAAAAAATGAGCACACCATATTCTATATTGTAACAGGTTATGGGGCCACACCTCCTTCATTTAGTCTAAACACTGGAAGGAATCATAGCTTCTATAATATTGACCTTGCTAAGGAACTACCGCTAGGGTTACTAGCAGAAGAAACTTCCAAGACACTGCTGCTAGGGTTACTAACAGGAGTAGTTGCAGAAACCCTAAACCTCTTGTTGAGGAACCTTAAGTGAATGGATTGACCTATTCTCTGGATATATTAGTGTGCCCTATTCTATTTCATCTCCTGATACTCTCAGCAAGCCAAGACGTGAAGTTTGAATTTCTGGTCAAATCTAGGGTTTGACTAAGTCAAGCATCCATGATTAACTCTATGAAGTATGAGAACAAGTTAGATGGAGCCTATAACTTCAGAGCATGGAAAACAAGGATTGATTTCATCCTTTCCAAGAATAAAGTACTCGATATCGTGAAAGGAAAG
>JZKD02S1594132.1:400189-414953 GCA_000966675.3 Picea glauca
GAAGGAACCGCAGAACGTTGCAGCTATGGAGAAGTTCAAAGATGTTGACATCAATTCCATGAGTATCATAGTGGATTCCATAAAATACCACTTGATACCCTACATATCCCATCTTCACTCATCGAAGAAGATGTACGATGCCCTAACAAATATCTTCTCAGTCAAAAACATTGGACAAGTTATGAGTCTGAAGAATAAGCTCTGTGACATGAAGATGAATGATGATGACAACATAACATCATACTTTGTAATGATCTCCCAGTTAAGATATCAACTAAAATCTATTGAATAGATCACTTCAGAGAAGGAATTGGTGAACATAGTACTCAATGGTCTTCCCAAGACATGGGATGCATTTTCTGCAAGCATGAACACAAGGAAGGAGTACTCGACATTTGAAGAACTTTGGACTTGATGTGCTCAAGAAGAATCAAGGATCAATGCAAAAGAGAAAACCCAAAAGAGGTACGATGATCAAGCCTTCACAGAAAGATTCAAGAACTTCAGGAACAAAAGGAAGTTTGGCTTAAGGAGGAAGCCAAATCAAGAGAAAGACATTTCAAAAGTACAATGCTTCAACTATCAAAAGTATGGTCACTACAAGAATCAGTGTCCCGAGCTAAATAAAAGGAAGGAGAAACATGAAGCGTCGATTTCCAAAGAAAAGGAACCTACAAAGAAGACTACGCAGGATGGAAGAGACTTCTTCTTCTAAAAAGGGAACAACACTCTTCTTATTTCTTGTACATATTTTGTTTGCATCATCTCTGTACATATCTTGCATATCTATAATATGTTCGAAGAAGAACTATACTTATGGAAGAACAAACAAGATGTAAATGGATATCATTAAATAATACACATGAAAAGATGAGATACAAATCATGTGGAAGCTATTAAGCCAAATCAATCATGAAGACACTCAGTAGAAGCAAAGACAGAAAGAAGTCAACAATCGAGAGGAAATTCGAAAAAGACTTATGACATTTTGTAGAAGACAACAAGATGGAAGCATAGACTCTATTAGACAATAAAGCCAATTATATATTACATAAGACAATAAGGATGCAGAAGGAAGCATAGAATCCATTAGATGGAGGGAGCCGATTATATGCACTCTTACATGAAGCAAGGATTAGGAGGGAGCTAATCCTATGACCCATTGAAGATGATGAAGTATGTATCCATGGTAGCATCCATAAAAGACAGTATTCCTGCCCTTAAAGTATTCCTAGTTGTCCATCTAGATCCATGATGCTATGATGAAAATAAGAAGTGGAATTTCTAGGGCATGGAATCTATAAGAAACTCCATGAACTGAAGAAGCTAAGGAAAAACATGAAGAAGAACATGAAGATTCCAAGAAAGAAAGAAAAGCTAGAACAACCAGTCATAATATTAAGAATAAAAATATTACCAGCCTGATATGAACTCAATAAAATCAATCAAGCAGAAGAACTGGAAGTCGCGATGAAGAACAGTGTATAGAAGACTCATGAATAAAGGCATTACAAGATCCGAAAACTAGAGGTTCTTCGAGATGGAGGGAGAAGACTATCATGATTACTTATTCAATTAAACTAGACTTATCTCTACATAAGTCATTATATCATCCACAACATCCATGACTTGGAGTTCTACATCAGACAAATGCAAAGAATGTTCTCCAGAGAAATTGAATAAAGAGCGTATGAAGAGAAATCTCAAGACTTTGAGGCATACTAGAAAGAGACTCCGATACGTAGATAGAAGAAGATAACTTGGTGGAGAACCTCCAATGAACAAAAAAATCATGGTGAAGATTCCCTATAACATCAATATGATTACTCAGTAGATCAGATCTCATGATGATAGAAGAAGTACCACATGGATGTAGAATTCCTGCAAAAACCCCGATAGATCTAGAATTCTAGTTAAATTGAACACAAACAATTTGTTGATATTCAAGAGATGAGAGAAAAAAATTTCTCCATAAATCAGAGAATTATATTAATAAAAAATGAATATACATGAGCAACCATCCTCAAAAATAAGAGAGGAGGTGAATATATAGAATTTCCAACATAGAAATTCTAGTAAAAAAAAGCTAGAAATAGCTAAAATAGGTGTCATAAGCTAAGGGAGACCACCTAGTTCGACCTAGACCACTAAAGATACATTTCAAACACTCATTAATGTCCACAAGATTCAATTTATGCACATTATCTCTCTTAAGCTCACTTAACTGAAAAGAGAAGCAGTACCAACTCACTTAACTCACCCAAAATAGTAGTTACTAATAATATTAATGACAAAAAACATTAATTAAGGAATAAATATCTCACTCAAAGAGGAGGTTTACATTACCCAATAATAGATTATTTTTTGCATGGGGGAGTTGGAATAAATCATGAATAAATCAAGAAATTCAAGAAATTCAAGAACCGGGAGTTGAGTCTTGATCTAAAAATAACAGTTTTCCCTAAAATCTAGGGATGAGGTGCCCTTCTTCTCTATGTGGCCAAATTAGGTGAAATAAAGTGTAAATGAATGTATTAACCAATATATAGGAGTCTAATCTAGGTATAAACTAATGTAAGTTATGGTTATGCTCCAACACCCCCCCTTAAGCCTAAGTGTAATGACAAAAAAATTTGTGTCCCGAAAACTTGGCCATTTTAGGTACTCATTACATAAAAGAACTCCTCATGAAAAGAGGAAAGAGGGAAAACCTCATGGGAAACCACCCCCCCCTAAAAAAAGAGGAAAAAAAATGATGAGTGGCCAAAGTGACCTACTCAGTTGTCTCCACCACTCCAAGCATAACTCTCAGTTCTAAAAATTTATTTTCAGTGAAGAACTTGGTGAAGATGTCTGCAACCTGCTGCTCTGTGGGGTAGTACTGTAGTGAAATGAATATGTCATGGATCAACTCATGGATGTAATGAATTTGATAAACTTCCCATCTGTGAGAAGCAACAATGGCCAAAACTAGTCAAATGGAGTCCATTTTTGCAACAGGTGCAAATGTCTTTGTGTAGTCTATGCCATGTACCTATGAGTATCCTTTTGCGACAAGTCAATATTCGTACTTGATGATATCACCATCTACAAAAATCTTTTTTTGATATATCCATCGGCATCGAACAAGCTTTCTTCCTTTCAGAAGTGGAACCAAGTCCCATGTGTTGTTGTCCATAAGAGCAGAGTACTCTTCATCCATGGAAGCCTCCCAGAGTGGGTTTCCAATAGCCTCATACCGTGAATTTAGATCTGTACCAAGTGACATATATAAATGTATGGGAAGAAAAGGTTCTATGGCAGCAAGGGCTTGAGGAGCCCCAAAAAACTGTGATCTAGTCCTTCTTGTATCCACAGGATCACCGACTAGTTCACCCGCATCTTGCAGGGTTTTCTCTGCCCAAGTAGGAAACTAAGTTGGAGCAGCCATGAATTGCTCCTCATCCTCTATATAAAACCCAAAAGTATTCTCTGATGGCTGCTCTGAAGTGCTCGAAGAAGTTTCTGACTCCTCCTCATCACTGACAACAAGTGGTTCCTCGATAGGGTGTTCTGAAAAATCATGCAGTGATTCTTCTTCAAATTTCACACTTCAAGCTAGAATGAACTTTTTAGTGTGATAGTCTAGCAATATATATCCTTTGACACCTTCAATATATCTAACAAATATTCATTCAACACTTTGAGGCTCCAAATCCTTCCTCTTATTTGTCGGAATGTGATCCCATGCTCGTGAACCAAAAATACGAAAGTGCAACACTTTCGGTTTCTTACCCGTCCAACATTCAAAAGGAGTGGTGCCTTTGAGTGATTTTTGAGGAACTCGGTTCTGAATGTATGTTGCACAATTAATAGCTTTATACCATAGCTTGGGATCCAATTATTTCAACTGTAGCATACAATTGGCCATCTCTTTTAAGGACCAATTTTTCCTCTCTGCAACACTGTTCTATTGTGGTGTATATGGCACTGTGTGTTGTAGTTGTATACCTTCATCAATACAAAGTTGTTGCACATATTTGTTGACATAATCCCCCCCATTATTAGTACGGAGTATCTTAATCTTACACCCAAACTCATTCTTAGCAAGTTCTTTAAATTCTATAAGGCATTCAAATACTTCCAATTTTAATTTCAAAAAAAGAACCCAAGTAAAGTGAGAGAAATCATCTATGAAGGTGAGTACATATCGAGCCTTACTAATTGAATGATGTGGGAATGGGCCCGTGATTTCACTATGAATCATCCCAAGAGGTGAACAATCTCTCTATGCCTTCCCTTTGTCAAAATTTTGCTCTGGATGCTTGCCGAGAATGCATCCGTGACATACACTGCTTGTGAATTTAATAGTTGGCAGTCCTTCTACCATGTTTTCCTTGTTGAGTTGATGCAAGTAATTATTGTTTAGATGGACAAATATTTCATTCCATGACCTAATGATATCATTATATTGTGACATAGATACAGTGCTAATATATTTAGGAACAAAGTGGGAGAAGAAATACAAACGAGAACCGTGGTCTGCAATTCCATGTGTAAGATGTGAGCCTGTGGAAATGTTGGTAATCATTGCGGAGTCTGGAGTGAACTCCACCTTCCTTCTAGAGATGGAATGAGTGATATGATATATCAAGAGAATATTTTTAGACAACGAGGGAACATGAAGCACATTTTTGAAGCATCCCCCTTCAAGATCAACAATTCCTTCTCTGCACACCTTTGCGAGTGTGGCATCTCCCAAGTAAATTGGGGATATGGTGCTTTCTTCAATGGAGGAAAATTGGTATTTTGATGCATCCATATGGTTCGATGCACTTGAATCAAGGATCCATGATGATGTAGTGGATTTGATATCCATTAAATAATGACAATCTCGTGCTCTCCCTCCCGTTCTGTTATCATCTTTCTTCTTTGCATTTTTGGGCACTGTGAGATTGTGTTGCTGCAATTGCTTAGCCATCTCATCGATAGTCTTCCTCATGAAATTTTATTCGGGATGAAAACCTTTGGAACAGTAGTTGAAAAGTTTTCTTTCCTTCTTCTTCTTACCCTTAGGCTCAGAAGAGTTATCTGAATATTGTGCGTATCTCTCCTTCTTTGATTCAGGAAATTTATCCGTTCCTTTTTTCTTGTCTTTTCCACTGCTCCTTGGAGCATTAGTAGCCGCAAGTGCTTGGTTCTTGGAATGTTTGATGGCACCCATTTGGACTAAATTAGATTTATATTGATCTAGTGTTGCAATGAAATCATTCAATGGAGGCATTTTCCATTTTTCCTGAGTCAATTTAGATGCTTGAAAAGATGACACAAATACGAAATATTCAAGGCCTAATTTGGAGAGAATTGAAAGGATGAGTTGTTCTTCGTCTTTCATGACTCCACATGCATTAAGTTCAACGAGGAAGGATTTGAACTTGGTGAATAATTATTGCAGGTTTCTAAAATGAATTGGGCTTAGGGATATGAGTTCATTCTCCAGTTGATGCACTCTCATTGCATCATGCTTGCCGAATAGTCCTTCCAATGTGGTCCAGACCACACTAGGAGTAGTGGCTCTACTGACATGAAAGAGAAGATATCTAGAAATTGATAGGCATATCAGCCCAATTGATTCATCTAATTTATTGAAGTACTTTATCTTCTCCACTGCAACAGTAGATTCTTTCTCCATTCCCATTGTCACCCTATAAAGCCCTTTGCTTCGGAGGAGCAGATAGATCTTTGTCTTCCATTTGAAGTAATTGAAAGGATTTAGAATGATTTTTGTGGGATGAGAGAGATGATACATTTCTTCTTTCTACACCTCCTGATGATCTATACTTGCAAATAAAACCATGTACAATCCACTAGATTCAATCTAGCTATGATACCATGTAGAATTCCTGCAGAAACACCGATAGATCTAAAATTCTAGTTAAATTGAATACAAACAATTTGTTGATATTAAAGAGATGAGAGAAAGTTTTTTATCCATAAATAAGAGAATTATATTAATAAAAAATGAATATACATGAGAAACCATCCTCAAAAAGAAGAGAGGAGGTGAATATATAGAATTTCCAACATAGAAATTCTAGTAAAAAAAAGCTATAAATAGCTAAAATAGGTGTCATAAGCTAAGGGAGACCACATAGTTCGACCTAGAACACTAAAGATACATTACACACAGTCACTAATGTCCAAAATATTCAATTGATGCGCATTATCTCACTTAAGCTCACTTAACTGACAAGCAAAGCAATTCCAACTCACTTAACTGACCCGAAATAGTAGTTACTAATAATAGTAACGGTAAAAATCATTAATTAAGGAATAAATATCTCACTCAAAGAGGAGGTGCACATTTCCCAATAATAGATGATTTTTTTCATGGGGGAGTTGGAATAAATCATGAATAAATCAAGAAAATCAAGATCCGGGAGTTGAGTCTTGATCTAAAAATAACAATTTTCCCTAAAATCTAGGGATGAGGCGCCCTTCTTCTCTATGTGGCCAAATTAGGTGAAATAAAGTGTAATTGAGTGTATTAACCAATATCTAGGAGTCTAAGCTAAGTATAAACTAATGTAAGTTAGGGTTATGCTCCAACAATGGATATGTTCCAGTTTTGCAACTATGATATACTCTATTATTCAGATCTACATGAACCCTTCACAGTATTCCAGACTAAAGTACATTTGAAATCAAGAATTACATTATCCATGATGAAGTCCAGAAGGGAGAAAATGATCTCTCCAATACATATCTCCATAGATGAGCAGATAAGCAAACATTTTGGTAAAGCTTCTATCCAAGATAAAAGAGTTTGCGTACTCAAGCTAGAGCTCATGGAAACAACTTCCTTCTTATTGGAAAAGGAAGAAATGACTATCCAAGTTAGGGGGGAGCACTGAAAACATTATTGAAGACATTCATATTTAAATTTGAAAAATAGTCCATCCGTGACAAATGATTTCATGTTCAGAAAGTGGATTGAGACTTCTGACGAACAGTCACTTTCCATTGTGGTTAACATGGGAAGTAGTCTGATTGTTGATGTATCGTAGACAACAAATTCCCATTGTGATTAACATGGGGATTGGTCTAGGGAAGTCTCTCTTCTTTAGGGTTACTCAAGAAGACTGGCCCACCTTGTCGGACGACGATTTCTCATTGTGGTTAACATGAAGAATGGTCTGTTTTGGAGGTTGATGTAGGACAATATTTTCCTCTTGTGGTTAACAGAGGAAATGGTTTGGACAATCATTCCTTAGGGTTTACACATTCTCTCCAAGGTGCATTTTGATTAGTGTAGGAGGAATGGCCCAGGGTGGGGAATGGTCCATGCTCATCAATCAGGGATAGACATTCCTTAGGGTTATACATTCTTTCCAGGGCACACTTTGATTAGTGTAGGAGGAATGGCCTAGGGTGGTGAATGGTCTAGGACAGACATTCCTTAGGGTTTATACATTCTCTCCAGGGTGCATTTTGATTAGTGTAGGAGGAATGGCCCAGGGTGAGGAATGGTCCAAACACAAACATTCCTTAGGGTTTATACATTCTATCCAAGGTGCACTTTGATTAGTGTAGGAAGAATGGCCTAGGGTGAGGAATGGTCCATGCTTAGAAATCAGAAACAATCCTTCTTCCTTGTTTGAGAAGAATAGGGCAGAGAGCCCATTGCTGATGAGGGAAGATATTCTTTCAAATCTCACAAACATGAGTGAAAGATTGGCCCAGATGATTCATTTTATTTTTAACAATATTTTCTGTGTAGGATAGCATCAGATGATTGTTATGGAGACTACCTATCTCCAGACAGTAGAGATATACTACTATGGTGGATATGTTCCACTATTTTGAGGTAGATATTCTTTCAGAGATCACAGATGTGCGTGAAATATTGGCTCAGACAAATTAGTTTATATCATAACATTGTTTCTATGCAGGATCCTATCAGATGTTTTTTATGAAGACTGTATGTCAATAGATGAGGATTATTGTGGTGGATATGTTCCACTGTTTGCAACCATACGTTGTTGATCAAGTACTTGTGTGTTACTTGGTGTGGTAGTGTACCATTGGATTGTAGTTATGTACTACTATGGACAGACATAGTTGTGTTCTATTTTTGTTCTAACTGCCTTGAAGACTATCAATAGTTTATTGAAAATAATCACCATCTAGACAAATGATGAACAAAGATTTTCTAGACGGAAATTGGTTCAGAGCATTTACTCCTCTAGATTATAAGAGTGGCTCTTGTATCACTCTATGGTGTGAGTGACTTATCTAAGATCATTTCTAATTACTCATATGAAGTATGGTTTCAAGAGATGATGCAGTTGATGGTGATGGTGATGCTCATGATCTAGTCATGAAATAGTCTAGATGACTATATTGATGCTACCAGGTAAATGGTATGTTTTTGTGCTCAATTCCATTACCTATAATACCTCCCTAGCTAGGAGGGAGTATTAATATTATGGTAGTTGTGGGAGGTATTTACCTCCACATGTGAACCTGATGAGAATAGAAGACTCCGGAAAGCAAGAGAAAAAACCTAATGTGTTGGATAATAACCCTAGAAGTCTTGTCAGCTCAAGACAATAATTTATATTAGGTTATTATCCTCCAAGAGAAGAATTCGGCCAGAAATAATAATAATATACTGAACAAACACATATCCAGAAGGATAAGTCGGCCCCAACAAATCTAGCAGAACCAGTATAAATACAGGGTGCCAGTTCTCATTTGACAACATCTCAAAATTACAGTTCCCAGTTTGGTGCGCACATGTGGAGGAGAGCTGCAGGTGCAACTGCTGTAGCTAACAGTTTCAATATTGGCTTGGACTATCTCTTGGCTAGGTTTTGGACTATCTGATTAGCTTTTTGTGATGTGATATCCTTGGGGAAAGGTGCACTACCCTTTGTTTGGATATCTAGCCTAGGGTTTGCTTCTGGAGAAAATTATCAGTCAAGGTTAAGGTGCTCGGAGGGTGGCTTCGGCCTATGGTTGGGTGACGAGGGTATCATCAATGGAAACACAAGCACACCATATTCTATATTCTATCAACCTATGGGGTCATATTCAAAATCTGGGCACTTAAAAATGCATTGGACATAGAAGATACATGTAGCATTCATGACTAAAAAGATAATTTGGCCTCAAACTTGAGTAGGTTGTATCTAGCAACCCGAAGCTAACATGAAGGTGAAACTTGGAAAAATTATCCAAATTATAATCGTAAAGGAACCGAGTTGGGTTATTTTCAAAACTCTAAAAGAGATGGTATAAATTTGCACGAGTACAGTTAAAAATTGCACCTGGGTGAAGGGTGAACGAAATAAATAAATGAGTATTATTCCAATGTCCATAACATTCTACTTAAAACTCATAATTGAGAAAGGAAGCAATCATTGGAAAGGTATTGTAAATAGTAGTCCAATTATTCACCTATAAATTTGAATTGGGTATCTAAAGTCGTAGGGAATTAGAAGAAAGGACTTTGATGCACCTATGCAGAAAAATTATGCATAATTTTTCATGAATTTGTTAAATTAATTATTCTAACAAATCATATTGCCTGGACATTTTGCAGAGTTAAAAACAATTAGATCATAGTCGGATCAACGTAGAGATAAAAATCATGGAAGATGCACAGAGAACCTAAAAAAATGAGGATGAAGTCATAAGGTTGCATGTCCATATGGGTAATGAGGGTACATAATCCAATGGGAATAAATAAGGAAAGGAGGAGAACATGAACTTGGTAGAAACCATAAAGGGTTTGAAAAAAGATGTCCAAATCTATACAACTGAAAATGAGAGGCTTCTGAAAGGAAAGGAGCAACAAGATTGCTTCAATATAAATTTGATGCATATCTAGGAAAGAATAGAGATGAATATGGATAAGGAGACAAATTCAAGCTAGACAAGGAGTCATAGGCCTCATGATGAGAGAAGAGAAATAGGAAGTGTTGACAGGAATCACCATCACTCTCCAAGGAATTCAACTAGGAAAGTGCATAGTAGTTCAATCCCATCTCCTATCAGAAAGCATAAGAGGAGGTATCGAGTGGATGAGATATAGGTAGAAATGAAAAAGATCAAGACTCCTACCTTTGATGGTGATGACAAGAAGGATGAGGATTCAAATACATGGATGCTGGGCATGAAGATGTACATCTAGTTACATAATTACTCTTCACAGACAGAGGTGATAATTACCATCTACCAGCTCAAGGGAAAAACATCAATGTGGTGGGACCAATTTTTGCAAGTGTAACACATTGATGAGAAGAAGGTTACTTGTAGGGATTTCAAAAGGTATTTTCAAAATAAATACTTAACCAAATGTTACTATGAAAAGAAATTGAAGGATTTATTTGAACTCAGGATGGGGAGTATGACGATAAATGAGTATGAAAGGATATTCTTGGAGCTTCTGGAATATGTTTATTTCATCAAGGATGATCAGGTTAAGATTCACAGGTACCTAAGTGGTCTGCATTCATTTATCAACGATAATATACAATATAATGATCATAATACATTGGAGGAAACCATAAGGAGAGATAAATTCCTCTATGATCAGCATAGAGGAAGACCGACCTTCAAAAAATCTGGGGAAGATAAAAAGAAAGGAAAGATAGAGTAGACGAATAAGGGGACCAAGCCACCATTTTTTAGAAATAGTTCCCAAGGACACCCAACTCCCAAGCAATCCAAAATGATAGAAACAATGGGGAAAGAACAAACACAACATCCAATGAAGTGTTGTGGTTGTGAGGGTGACCATATGTATAGGGATTTCCCTCATAGAGGTGAGAAATTGAGGACTGTTGATCTAGGAGGATCTAGAATGCTAAAAAATTGATCATTTGAAATGCTAACAAAAATTACTGCATTGCATAGATCTCGATGAGATATTTCCAATGGCATGTGAATCACCTCAAATGGACATCCTATGATAAAGTTATGGTCATTTGAAGTTTATTTAGAAACAAAAAAATGGGAGTGCCACATGGTAGGACCATACACTACCATGTGGACCATATGTACAACTTATAGGGCACAGGATAAAGTCAACATGACATCATAATGCTGACATGGCATCACAAGTGGCTTCCACGTGTCACTCTGATTTGTATTCTTCTTTTATTCCTTTTTTATGTTCTTCAAGTGTGACAATAAGGAAGTATTGAGGATTTTCAATGGTATCATTAACAATGTTTACTTGGTCATGATCACCATTGCTGAAAGGACACTCATGCTCCCAATGTGACTATGTGCATTGTAAGAACCAAGGGTTTTAATCTACTACATTTGCAAGGGCTAAAGTATTGGGAACCTCTTGATCATTCTTTGGTCTAAAAACTTGGTTCCCTTTTTGAAATTTGGTTAATAATAATAATAATAATAATAATAATAATGTGACTTAGAGAGGTCAGCCCTGTTGTGCCAATAGACACTTTTGTTGATAGGACAAGTCTAATACAAGTAAATGATGATTCCCCATTGTGTCATCATATCTTTCTTGTGATTTTGGAAATTTCATCAAGTACACTTCTTTGGGAAAAGTGCACACCTATATTGGGCTCTAGCGTTATAGGGTTTAAGAAACCTCTTGTGTGTTAGGTTTTATCTTGGTGGTGAAGGTCTTTCTCTTGAAGAATATAGCAAAGGATTTGTCTGGGTTTTCTTCCCTTGTTGAGAAGGGTTTCCCAGGGTACTTATTGTGTTCTTGTGCATGGTGCTTCTTCTTTTGATCTTGGTTTCTGCAACATTTATGGTTATGGTTAAATGATAAAATGGAATGGACTTCTTACTTAACCTAGTTTATTGAAAAATCAACAAACCTTAATACATCATGATAATCAAAGTTGTGTGAATCTTTTGGAAAATCCAATATTTCCTGACAAGTCGAAGCACATTGAGATCAAATATCACTTCATCCAAGACATGGTACAAAAGGGAGAAATAAAGCTTCAAGACATATCCACAAATGATAAAATTGTGTACATTCTCACCATGCCTCATTCTAAGAAAAAAATTATATACTTTAGAGACAAGCTTGGTGTGATGCAAAATGTTTCCCTCACTAAGAGGGAGTGTTGATGGTTCTCTAGTTAGCAACATCGGGCTGAAATTATCCCAGATTGGTCATGCTGATTTGACCAAGGGAAATGACTCATTGATGCACAAAGATTTGCTAATGGTGAACGACGCAGGCATAGTCTTTCTCTTGACAAGTGGATAAAATCGAGGTTATCTCACATTTCCTACTCTAGGATGGAGTGATCTATATTAATTAGACGTGCATGCGAGAAAATAATCATCAACATAAATATATTATATAAATAATATATTTATAATATAATGTATAAATACATAAATAATCAATAATTAATAATAAATTAATTACTGAAAAGACAATAACAAAAAAGACATGTCCATTAGTGAAAGGGCACTCTTCCCAAGTATATATATTGGGGTCTTCAATTGTAATATGTCATCTCATATAATATTTACTTACACAACCTCTCATCAAGTTCGCTATGTCTTCTTGAGATATTGAGTGTGTAATTATTCTATGATAACAATAGAATTTAAATCATAAGGGAATAATTATCATATTTGAAAATTAGAAAAATTCAACATGTAAAACATAGTCAATCATGGAAAACCATACTCAACCAAAGTCAACATTACTCATCCATAGATAACACGGTTATCCAAAACATAGACAAAAATTGTTAACCATAGTTAAACATTGTAAATTGTAGTTAGCCATAGTCAACCTTCTTCAACCATAGTTAACCATGGTCAAACATGCTCAACCATAGTGACACATGTTAACTTTTAATTATATATTAATTATGACAATTATTTTGGGTTCTATTAGATTGCTATATTTGTAAGCAAGATCCACTAAAATTGATTTCCCTAAAATGTTCCCCAAATCCCTAATGAAATCATCCATCCAAAATTCAAGAGGCAATTTTTGGGATTTTTACCCATATGGGTATCCTACAATACACCTCTAAATAAGGATCAAAGCATTGATGCCATGCCTTCAATGATGGAAAGGAATTGCGCTAGAACCATTTCCCTCCAAGAATGGCATCTGTATTCTTTTATGGGAGAAAAATAACACTAATATAGCCTCTTGTCAATATATTGTATGTTGGCCCATAACCCAATATCATACTCCATTAAGCTTGTAACCATAAGTTTAGGTTATTCACATCGATCCTCCTCCTTGAGAATTTTCCCACTAAATCCTTATGTTGACCGCCTATTCATCTAGGGGGTTAACTCCATGTGCCATGAAGATATGAATCATCAGATGCAAGTATGTTGAAGACAATTTGGTTCTACTGGGGATTTTATGCCTCCAACACAAAATTTTGTAAACGAATTTCTGCACCCCTGCATGGGTTAATAATGTAATAAGTCTACATGGATCATAGTTAGGTCAGGTACCTTGGGATTTTTTCATTGGAAGAGTTCTTTTCACTGAAGGTTTTTTATCCTCAAGTTGTCAACTGGGCTTTTCAGCTTGGTTGATTTCCCATGAGTTTTTCCCTCACACTTGCAATAATTCCTCCAAAGTGGTGAACAATGTTCCAATGGTATCATCCTTTGGTAGATATTGTTTAGGTATGATTTCAATGACCATGTTAGAAATTGTAGAAAGTTTCACGGAATTTCATTGAGTCTAGATAGGTTTTTTAAAATTAATTAAATTTAATTAATTTTCCTAAGGTTGGGATTTTAATTATTTAATTAATTAAATGTTTTTGAGAAATTATTGTAAAAACTAGGTCCTTGGAATTTTGATAGGGGTATTCTTTCTCAAAAGAAATGGAATAGCACCCCCTATACCCATGGACCAAGTTTCAACTCAGTCGGACAAGTTTTGCTATGCATTTGTCCACCTGGACTGTGAGTCAGTTAAAACAACAATTTTAATTGCTAAGTATGACATTATCGAAATGTAAATAATTGTCATAATGAGTTAGATGATGTGAAATGTTGAAATTATGGTTAGAGAGATCCTCCCTACGCATAACATAACCCTCCCAACCTATTCTAACCCTTTTCCCACCTTCTACACTCAAAAATCATGCCCCCCTAGGGGGATTGACGTTTTTCCTTGGTGGAGGTTGTTGTGACTTATTTTGGGCCCCCTCTCATAAGTTATCACTCCCTTTGACTCCCACATCACCTTATAGTATGATCCCACTCCTTTTCTTAAATTAATCCCTCTCCATTCCTTCATTGTCACCTTTTTTTAGCCACCTCCAAGAGGAGTTACGCCCCCCTCTTCTAGAAACTCCACAAATGATCTTTTTAAAATTATTTGAGACCTATCACCTTCCTTGGAATCAATCTAAAGTCCTACCACACATTTTCTTAATCCCAACACCTCCTACATTTTTCTACACCCTAGATCTAGCTTTCAAACCCTGGATGGTGTGCCCTAGCCTTGAGATCTACTCATTTGCTTGGTGGTGGACAATTGGCTTAGATCCAAGAGAGGAAGGTTTGCCTCTCCAAGTATAATTATATCTCATTTCTCGCTCCCAACTCACCATATATTGAGCTATAGTTATGCTACATGATTTTCCTTTCTCTCTCTCTCTCATTGCTCCATCATTTCACTCTTTGGCTCTAGGGTTTGGAGTAAGTATTTCTCAAACACCCCTCTTCTTGAAGCAATAATAAAGAGGTCCAAACAACACTAGAAAACCCATCTAGGGGATTGGTAGCT
>JZKD02S1594132.1:472596-501904 GCA_000966675.3 Picea glauca
GGATGCACTAGGTGCTCCAAGGGTGCCACTCACCTCTGTCCATTTTTCTTGCGTGATGTTCCCTTTAGGATGCACCATGTTCTCCAAGGGTGCCACTCACCTCTTGACTGACTTGGTAGACATCAAAAACCCCTGGAGTCAATACTCTACCAGGTGAACTTATGGGAGACTAAGGGACTCTAAGGAATAAGACCCCTGCCTTATTGCGTGCCCCTTAGAATCATCGTGAGCGACTGTTGTAGTCCGCCCTCATGGCATCATGCGTCCTCTAAAACTAGGTAAACGTTAACCTATAGTTCGAGACACGACAGGAGTGTTAGTAGGCTATGGGAGGGCTTCTATGCACACCTCTCCCTCAACATATCTGGTAGTCATGTGTGACCTCTTTACTCCACATGTGAGTCTGGTCAGCAAGCTATCGTCAGCCTGCATCATCAATGAATCATGTCTGAATATATCCATATCATATCATCTAATCAGATACATTAATATCACAGTAAAACAATCAAACCCCAATGGTACACTCCCAAACTCAATCTGGAGTCCAAGGGGTTCCATCGATGCCTCTGCATCATCGATGTCCAAAATCCTACACACTCAGTAAAACCGATTCAATAGCACATGTCTATGTCAATGCAATAAAACAACATTTCATCAACCCATAACACCTCATAATCAAAATCAAATGTTTTAATAGCATAAATAATATGGATCACTTGCAAGCAAGTGTCCTCAAAGAATAAGTTCGCTCAATGCGCAAGAGTGGGATGTTACAGAATTTACAAATGTATTAGATATTGGGTATATTTTTTGGCCCCTATTATTCTGTATTTAGTCGGATCAAATCAACTATAATTAGAATAGGGATAGGAGCACATTAATTGTAATTAGTTTTATGTAACTGAGTGATAACTACTATATATATATGTAATCTTATAGAGACAGAGTGTCTTGAGAGAGAGATTAAGTGTGTGTAATACTGGTCTTGCTGATGAAATATCTCCCTTGAATAATAAATAAATTGAATATAATTGTCCCATGGATGTTTCGTATATACGGTTTTACCACTTAAACTTGTTGTGTTAATTTGTGTGATTATTGTTTTCTGTGTGCTCTAATTTGTGCCATAGAAATGTGTGGTTAATTTATGCTTTAGTTGTGCATAAATTACCTGATCTGGATTTAGGAGTGGAACAAAATAATTAACAGACTAAATACAATAAACATGTAGATATGAATAATAACACAAATATTCAGTGAAAAATACCTTCTATTGAATAATGAAATAGGCTAAAACTGTAAAACTACAGAACTAAAACACTTGCTCGAATGGTCGTAGCTATCTATGAGAAGAGATGTGGCTGCTATGCTCATCAGTCTGAGAAGAATGAATTACAATGAGGCTCTAGAGTCTGTTTTGATATTACTCATAAATGGAAAAACCCAATACATCCAAAAACATAACCCTAGGAGGTGAAATGCCAAAAGTCATGTGGGCCTTTATGGGTAAGTTGGTACCTCAACTTCTTGGGGTCGTAACTTTTGCATACGACCTCCATTTTAGGTGCGTGATAGCATGTTGGAAAGATCTTTTAGAGAACCACATATTCCTCCATCTAACTATGACTTTGTCTACAATTTGAGTGTGGTGAGTCAAAATCACATTGTTTAGGCCTCCAAAATGGCCATCGAAGTACATCAAGATGTGATGACATGAAAAAATATAAAATAAGCTAGTTGGATTAGGTGAGAGGCCACTAATATCCACCTCGAAGGTGTGTAAGGATTTAGACAGCCCAAGAAGTGTAGAACCCGCAATTACAAAGAAGTAGAGAATGACGTGTTGAACTAAAAATGGACAAGAGGAGCCGGTTGGAATAGGTGGGTGTCCACCAATAGACAACTGGATCAATCCTCCCCCCTTAGGAATAAATTGTATCCATTGCATTGAGTTGCCCCATCAAGTGAGGAAACATTTTCTTCACTTGGCCTCGAGTGAGCCACTTTCCCTGGTGGAGGGGTTTCCCTGCCTTAACAACCCAATAAAGTTGGATCCTCTGCTGGAAAGTTCCCTTGCCTTGTGTTTCCACTATATGATTAGTGGATGATTTTCCCATGTAGTCAGGGTTGATCTCTATGGGTCTCAACTGTTTTACAATCTCTGAGTTGTCCAATAATGGTGGAAAATATGGTCGAAGGAGGTCCACATTGAACACTGGGTACAGGCCAAGGAAGGGTGGAGTGATGAGCGCAAAACCATTTCTACCCACGACCTTGGTGATAGTGTAAGGCCCATAGAGAAGTGGGCAAAGATTCCGATGGGGCCATGTGAGACACTCCTTCTGCAAATGTAACCAGACTTTTTCACCAACATGAAACTGGTGTGGTACCCATTGTTTATCATGGTGCTGCTTGTACTTAGCATTGGATTTCTGCAAAATCTCCTGGACTTGTTGTCAGATGTGTTGAATATCCTCAATGAATCTGGTGGCTTTGTCAATCACATAATGATCATGGGAAGAGTCTCTCTGTGTGGTGGCAAGAGGAAGTGCAACATCAATGGGTCCCAAGGGTTCGAATCCAAGCCTCACTTGAAATGGGCTATGGTCAGTGGAGCTATGGATATCCTTGTTGTAACTGTGTTGAACAAAGGGGAGAATATCATTCCATGTGCGTGGATTCTTAGATTTGTACATGTGCAGAATGTGCACAATTGTCTGATTGATGACCTTTGTTTGACCATCTATTTAGGGGTGGAAAGAAGTGGACTTTGTGAGCTTGGTGTCCAACAAAGACCAAAGACTCAACAAAAATGTGTTGAGGAACTTGATATCCCAATCAGAGATGATGGTCTGTGGTATACCCAAGTGGAACCACACATGTTCGAAGTAGAGCTTGACAATATCGTCATTGTGACAGTCTTCTTGCAAGTTGTGAGAATGGTCATCTTCGAAAACTAATCAACGACGAAAAATACACAGTCATTTCATTTCCTAGTGGATGAAAGACCAGACATCTAATCCATTGAGATGGATTCCCAAGGATTATCGGGAGTAGGAAGAAGGGTGCATAATCCTTGCTTCTTGATGGCTCGATTGGAAATTGTATATGCACTACAAGATTTGATATACTTGTTGACGTCCTCTCGAAGTTTTGGCCAATAATTTTTTTTCTGAAGAATGACCACAATTTTCTCCATGCCAAAATGCCCTACCGTCTTAATGTAGTGGGCTTCCAAAATCATCTTTTCACTCTCTCTTGTAGGAACACATAGATGGACCAGGTGGCATAATAGTTTGTCCTGAATGTGAAAATCGGTGACATTCTCCCTTGTACCCAAGAGTTGATACATGGTGGAAAAGTTTAGATCTTGCTAATAAAGTTGGGGCCACTCAGATGATTCAAGTCCATAGGAATGGAAAATAGTGGTGAGTGCAGCCACAAGAGGTTGATTGAGGTAGTCAACAAAATGATTTGAGATACCTGTCTTATACTTGATGTTGATATGGAACTGCTACATGTAGGTGGACCACTTTTGATGGCATTCATCCTACAATTTCCCTTGTGTTTGTATGAACTGCAGAGGCTTGTGATCAATGTGTATGATCGTCTCCTTTCCTAGAATGTAATGTTTGCATTGACGACAAACTTGTACAATGGAATACTTTTCCTTTTCATAGGTGGGGTATTTACGAACAGTATCTAAGAGTGTCTCACTATGGTATAACACTGAATTATCCTGTTGAGTGATAATTGTACCCACAACATAGTTAGATGCATCAATATCAATCTCAAATTGTTGTTGCAGATCGGGAAAGGAGAGTACTGGAGATGAGCACAAGAGATGCTTCATATCATCGAATGCTCATTGTTTTTCCTTCCCGAACATGAGCTTGGTCCTGCCAATGCCGATGGTCACCTAGCTAAGGGCCCATGCAATATGGGAGAATCCCAACAAGAACCATCGATAGAAGTTGGCTAGTCCCAAGAAGCTATGAATCTAGGTGAGTGTGGTCGGGGATGGTGAGTCATGGATCACTTGGATATTAGCTGGATCAACATGTACCACATGCTCATCAACAATGTATCCCAAGTATTGGACCCTATTCATGCCAAAAGAGAATTTTTCCAAGTTGGTATATAGCGTGTGCTACTGCAGAGTGATCAAAACCTATTGAATATGCCACATGTGCTCCTCCCATGTTCTACTGAAGATGAGGATGTCATACAAATATAGCACCACAAACGGGTTCATGAAGGGTCTCAATACATCATCCATCAACCTCATGAAAGTGTTTGGTTCATTTGTTAAGCCAAAGGGAATGACTATCCATTCAAAGATACCTTATTTAGAATTGAAGGTTGTCTTCCATACCTCAGTTGGTTTGATGGGAACCTGGTGGTAGCCAAACTTAAGGTCAATCTTGTTGAAGAAATTTTCTCCCTTGAGTTGGTCAAGAAGGTCGTCAATTCTGGGAATGGGGTAGTGGTTCCTGACTGTGAATTTGTTTAAGGCTCTCTAATAAATGCACAGTCTCCAAGTCTCATCCTTATTCTACACCAGTACAATTGGGCTTCTGCAATGAGAGAATATGGGTATGATGTCCCCCTCTTGAAGAATCTCTTGGATCTAACACTTTATTTCATCATTTTCCATCAGCGAGCCACGATAGAATGGTACATTAGGTAGAGGTGTGTCGAGGGTCATATCAATTGGATGCTTGACTTGGAAGTGTATCAGTACACCTATAGGTGAGGAGAATATGTCTTTGTATTCTTCCACGATACCAACCACTTACTTCTATTGCAAAGAGAGGCTCTTTGTAGAGGTGACAGATGTGGCAACAACCTTCTTCTTACTGTGAGAATGGACCACAAAGAAGACAAACTTCTCGGTCTGTGAAATTACCTTATTGCATTTCTTAGAATAGATTAAGGAAATAACATTAGGAGGCACTACCTCTGGTATCCTGTACAATTGTCTACCCAAAGTAATAATAACACTGGAGGGTCTAGACTCATACACAACATGAAACTTCCACAAATATGGTTTTCCTAAAAGAACATCACAAACTTAAAGGGGAGAAATATCACATAGTACCTCATCTTTGAAAGGTTTTATGATGTAGGGTAGACGACGTTGTTGGCTGACACAAAGATATATTCTATGGAGAAGACAAATGATGGTGTAGGGTTGCAGGTGCGGTATCATTGGCAGGACCATCCACTTGATAAACTCTACCAAAATTAGGTTCTTCTGACTACTTCTATTGATAATGAAATGAAGTGGAGCCCCCTTTACCCACATCTGCGAGTGAAGTAGGAGTTCCCCTTCCTCTAGTTCTTCTGGTTCAGTTGGCCCTAATTTGGTGGTAGTGAAAGTGGCACTGGATTCAACATCGATAATCCACTTCCCTCCTTCATGATTTGATTCAGAATCGAAATCTGCCTCTGACTCGAAAGCCTTCAGTTTGACCATGAGTGACTTCTTGGAGCGACATTCTTCGGTGTTGTGCAAAGGGATTTTATGGTACTCACAGTAGTTTCTCGTGTCCTTCTTTGTCTTCTCATTTCCTTTATTGTGTTGTACCTTGGACTAGTTTTCCTGAGGGAAACCATCTCGACTTGGTCCCTTGCTGTGTGGGTTGGGGCCACCTTTGCCCTGCTTCAATTGTGAGGGGTTTGCAGATCCAAAATATCTATAAGCCGTTCCCAATGAGGTAATGTCTAGAAAATTCATTTCTGTTAGAATGTATCTATGCAAACAATCATGGTATTTGAGCACTAGATGACGCTCATAGTCTTTGATACCCAATGTGGTGCTCAGGGTATGGAAAATATTTGTGAAATATGGTACTGTGTGGTCCCTTTCTTGACGTAGCGTGGTCCATCTAGTGTACTGGTCCTCGTAGCCTGTAAGAGGGTAGTATTGTTCTTTAATGGAATCCCAGAAGGAATTCCATGCAGGGGCCACCACAAGAATTGTAGATTCCTCTACGACCCTTTGCTCAGATTAAGTATACCACCAATATTTAACATGGTGAACAACCTTGAGGAGTGAAAAAGCGATCTTTTCCTTATCGGAAAAATTGTGGACCGAAAAATATCCTTCGAGCAAATTCAACCATTTATCTACAACATGTGCATCTATTAGTCCTTCAAATAATGCAATATAAAAATTTACATGTACATTTAAGGGGGTTTCATGCCCGCTTGATAAAGATGCTTCTCCTATGGTCAATCGTCAAATGATCTGTGCAAAGTTATCCATCATTTCATTCCTTTGTTGCATGAGATCTTCCTTGAGAAACATTTTAATAGGATATCCTGCTCCATCATCTTTCTTTTCATCCCACATGGGTTGTTGTCGGGCTCAGCATGATTGATATGTTGAATTACTGAGAGGGGGGGTGAATCAGTAATAGTGTAATTATAATCCTTTTTCTCCAAATAATCCAAGTGTTATATTAATGTAGAATTATTATCCAATAATGACAAATAAGAAATGATCACACACATACACAGTACACCAGTGTTTTACGTGGAAACCCAAATCGGGAGAAAACTACAGAATGTTTTTTCTTATATGTATTGAAGAATTACATTCATTGGAAGCACCAACTCCCTTTGTTTTCCAGCTGTAACTAGAAGGAGGCTCCAAACCCCTAGTTTCTCGGGCTACAACCTGATGGAAGCTCCAACACCCCAATTCTCTGGCTACAAGAAGAAGAAGGGTACAACCCCCTAAGTTTTCTGACTATAACCGGAAGGTGGATACAACCACCTGTCCTTTCTCCGTCCAACCGCCTTGAAGTATAAGTAGAATGATGGAACCACTGTCAATATGACACTATGAGATATATTGTTGTAGAATTGTAACAACCTGTACCACTGACCTGTATCGAATTTGTACAACTGCCCTATAATAAATTTGTACCTGAATTGAACATGTATCTACAAAAATTACAACAGATATGTGACCTGTAGTGTTGCAACCCATGTATGTACGTGACCTATCTATTATGCAGCCCACGTATGTATGCTACCAAACTTTTATGCAGCCTGCGTATGCTTTCTGAAAACTAGGGTTTCCTTTTCTTGAAAACTTCTAACCTTTTGTAACTTCTTTCACATAGATCTGTAACCTAGCAATGTATCCAGAATGTAACTGTACCATGTTCATGCATTCTCATATATAACCTTTACTTAAGGGTAGTATGTCTCTCTCTATTCATGTGTCATATAAGTATGTGTAATCATGAACAAGTATAATATCCCTCACATGATCTTAGTCATCAACCCCTTTTTGATATCCAGTATCTCAATACATCAACTACTACAGAAATACAAGCTCTCAACCATGTACCATAAAAACCCTTAGCCATATGTCAAGAAATACAAGATGTGCCTCACAAGAAGTATCAATGATGATCATACCAACACTGTAATTTTGTAGATCTGACTTATGCAGAAGATCACATGTAGCCACTAGTCTTTCTAGGGATAATCCTCAAATCTCCATTGTCACTCCTCATGCATACATCAAAATCCAACTATTCATAGAAATAATACATACCTTTCGAACCTGATAGCAATAAAAAACGCATCGGTATTTTGATGAGTATTTCCATCACTCTTCAAATTATTTATCGTTTTCTTTAGTTTATTTTCCAGTATCTTAACCTCCATAGTGTTGATCAAGCTCCTGCTTGATTACTTTGCTCAAAAATCCATTGTTTTTATGCCTTTCGACCTGCAATACAAGATACATACAAAATGTCATTCCATTGTTTTTATGTCAATTATACTTCGATAAATTTCCTGAAAGAAAAAGTGATGCGTCATTTAAGTGACTTAACCCTAGGATATGTTATATACTATCCTAAGTCCAATCCTAATATTAAATCTAGTGCATGGACTAAAGTCTAAGGTTGATGTCACATTAGAGTTTTGTCCAAGCTCTAAATGTTAAATCACAATATACAACACAAAGATTGGTGCTCCTAGATATGAATCTAGCCATATCAATCATCAAATTCCAGTCCACGTGTCAATTCACAAATTGGCATATAAAATAAAACCCAGTGCTAAGTCAAACCCCAAGATAAAACTAAAACCTACTGCAGGTGTCCTGGGCGTGGTGAAAATCTCTGCGTTTTGGAATGTCTGACAGGTCGAAGATATCTTGCCACTAATCGAACCATGATTGAAGCCATGGATTAAGCCACAATCCATGAGCTAGGTCGACACATCATATCACACCTATTGCTGAGCTTTAGTTGCTAGATCAATAACTTAGAGGCCATATGTACGCACATGATCTTTGCAGACATTCTAATGATAAGATCATAGCTTTTGGGCATCCAATATCAGGCGCCTCAGCTCTGGTATTTTGTGTATTCTTCCAGATCAATTGAACAATTATTTATATCAAGTTCTCACATCTGTTTCCTGAATGGCCACATCAATATTTTTAGTTGTCATATGAGCTCATCACTTGTTGGGAATAAGGGTAGATGAGGATATGAAAGATCAAAGGGTTTTATATTTGAGCTTAATCAAGTCAGATTATAGAGGAAGAAAGGTCGTATCACACCCAACACTCTCCTACTCCCAAGCACTCAGTTGTTTCTCAATATGATTGAAGATAGCTCAGCTTTTGGAACATTTGACAAGTAAAGGCATCAAGTCACGATGAAATTCCAAAGAACACCAGATGTTGCAATTGCATCCCAAAGAAAAGAAAACTCAATATGTGGATGCAGTCATGATTGTTCCCAATGTGGATTTGTTTCCCATGAGTGGAATTAATATTGCATTCAATAGAGAGATCATCGAACCTGTAATGTTCTCTAGGTTCGCTAGTTCTGGATCTGGCAAGACTGCATTGTCTCAACACAATATTCTGGAAGACATTTGGTCTCATTTGTGCTGCAAGATTATATGTGATCACCTTAAGTATGGGATCAAAACAGGACTGCCTTATGTGTGGAGAAAGGAACTGGGGAAGCCCATGGTTATCCTTGAGGGAGATTCAAAGGGGTGTTCAATGGCTTGAAGAGATTATGCCATTTTTCCAAACAGTTTGTCTGCCTTGCTCTGCCCTCATTGTGGAAGATTGCTTTGTAGAAATTGGTAAACAAGTCAAGGAGAACCTCAAGAATGTGAATCCTATCTTTGGTAAAAATGGCTCTATGATGGAGGATTGGATCAAAGCATGGAAGTCAGTCTCATCTTGATTCATTTCATTTCTGCTGCAAAGTGTTCCATGTTACATTATCTTGAAGGAAAAGTTGGTCCTTCATATTTTCTCTGCCTAGATAATGCCAATCATTCCTGTTTAGAGATTGGTACACATATAGTATATCAAGATTAAAATTGAGTAATTTCATATAGTAACAATTTATTGCTGAGGAAAATCAGATTCTGGCTCGTGACGTAAAAGATGGAGAATGTTGTTCTAGATTACACATTTGATCAATACAAGAAACATCATGCTTTGATTAGTAAGGAAATAAAATTTAGCCAGCTCATTGAATTTTTCAACAAGCAGCTAGCTTCCATAAAACAGAGCTTCCACCAGCACATAAGGCAAAATTTTAACCAGTTAGCTGATGAAAAGTAGAGCTTTCACCAACTAACTAGCAAATTTTAATGTGAAATAGCTGGTGAAATCTGAGATGGCCAGAGAAAGAGTATTTTTTCCCAGATCGAAGTTTTACTAATCTGAATCTCTTGAAAACTCTTTTAATGGATAGATGTTGACTTATAGAGTTAGATATAAGATCTACTTTTTATTTAAAAGGGTTAGAAAAGGTATTCAAGTTGGTTTTGACAACTATTTTGGAAGCCACAAATTAGGGTTTTTTTTCCAAAATTAGAAAATTCAAATTTCATCTTTCTTAAGAGTCATCAAACAGCCTTGGAAGTATTATCTGCACTGTACAAGGATTCTACATCATCTGAAGACAATGAAATGTGGAATTGACCTCATTTTGAGGATCATTCCTTATCTTTTGTAAATCAATTTTGATTTTCTATCTTTAGCATATCTGATCCATTCTTTTAGGATCTGAAAACTGTAATGTAGAGATATAAAGTTGAATATATGAGAGGAACTAAGGGGTTTTTTAGTCTTAGGACTGAGGGAATTATGGATACAATACCATGATGTTTTGTAATAAACTCTCATAGATATGTAATACAAATGACAGTCTTCTTTCTCTATTAATATCAGATTGTCATTTCTTACTTCTTCTATGCTTTTATTCAAGTTATCTTAACTGCAATATGACTATCATCTCATTAGTCAGTTCATAGCTTGATTTAATAGTAATCTTCACTTTGATTCCAGTTTGTCTTAGTTGCTAATGACTGCCATCTCATTGGTCAACTCATAAGCTTGATTTAATATTGATACCTGCACTATCTTATCCAACCCATCACATGTGTGATCTGGTTAGTAAGTATAGTATTCTTCATCCACTGTTATGCTATTCATCTGATCATTGATTCTTGAAAGAACTGTCTCATCCGATTATAATTCTTTGACTGTCTTGATATGATTTAGTAGGTCAGTTATCCCATTTTATCCCAACATAATCATAAACTTATTCATATTTTAAGTTACCAAGCATCTTTGGCGTACAATCCCAAAGCGTTTCTTGGAGTGATAACATAACCAATGGATGGATCTGATGTATTTGAGCACTTTGGAGCTTCCTGGGATCTTGATCTCAGAATCTAGAACTTCTGCATCTTCATCTTCTCAAGTTTCCATGACTTTATCAACATGTACGCTCCCTATACACAAACAGTCTATGTACTGTATGCACCCTATACACAAAAAAATCGCATATACTGATGCAGACCCCCACCCCTCTGTTCGATATCCACACATGATCATTCTAAATTTTCGTTGAGCTAAAGCGGCTCCCTCGGATCCCTATTGGAACCTCACGAATCCGATCCATAGGTCCTTCGTGAAAACCATCCCTGCACAACTTAACACCAGGCACAAGCCTTACATTTCCATGTGACCACAACTAGGCCTTAGCACAAGCATCTTTCGCAACTCAGCAGTTCGTGAGTCAAAGATCCTCAACTCCTCTTTCTCCAAACATCGATACCCGAGAATGCTATACGGGTATGGCTCCTCCTTGTTAGCTCCTTCCACACATAACCATCGACTAGGGCTAAGTGATAACACTACTCACAACTCACGACTTCGCGAGTTGGAGTGTTGAGCCCTCTTTCTCCTCCTTTGCGAATCCCCGATACACGATAAGTCAACAATGGGTTGACTCATTCCCAGGTGGCGTGTGTCCACCACCTCTCACCCGCTTCCACCTTTCTATGGGCACTTGTTACTATGAAACCTGTCAACCACGTGGTCCCCACCAAATGTATGTGCCACATGTTCATACGAGCCCTCGACGCTCAACACTTCTTGACTTCTATAGTCGAAAAGAAACACTTTCAACCCCCAAACCCCCGATACGTGATACCACACAAAGGTTCTGATCCAATGGTTCTCTCGTGGCTTGGATCCAACAGCCTGGATCTCCTTCCATGCTCCTCGCAACTCAGGACTTCATGGAAACTGAGAATTTGGTTTTCCCTCCAACTCTCACAAACCCCAAATTCGCGATATGATTCAACGACGTGGGTTGAAATGAGATCAACGGCTCATATTGAACCATTATCAATGGTTCATGTTGATTCTTGATATTAGGGTGTTGAGTTCATCCAACTCCTAATCGCCTTACAGCTCCACTGGATCCTATGGTCCTCGCGATTTCGTGAGCTCTCCATGGAGAATTATGAATGCCCGATTCACTCCTCAAGGGATTCTGCCTAGTGACTGAGTGTTCTCCCTCCGGAACTTAATTTCTATGCGATGACTTCGGTCCCCATCTCCCTTTGAACACTTCAAAGGTGTTATTCCTCCTGAGCTTTCACTTGCAAACTCAAGCCTCCCAAAGGATCCCTACCTGCACTCCTTACGGAAAACCTTCAAATAACCTCTGGTTATTTGAATCTTTGACCCTATGGACTCTTTGAAACAGTAGTCCTTCAACCTTATCCTTGGTTGATAAGTTCAAAGATTTAAACTAGCCTGTGCACACCTTGCATGACTTTGTGCTTCACCCGCACTTCTGCTGGTATGAGAACAATGATATCTCTCCTGAGCTTTCTAAGATAAAACTCAGACCCTCGTCAACGCACACCTTGCGGATGTTCACTATACTCCTTATGGTAATTCTCAGGAAGAGAAACAATTGAAACTCATTCTTCTCCTCTCTTAGACTTCATACACTCAACATGAAATTCTACATCCGACACAACATTGAAACAAATGCATAACAGAGAAAATAAAACAACTGTAAACATACCATTTAATAAATGTAAACATAAAACATCATAACACCATGAAAATTGAGTCAAAGTTTCATATATTAACTCAAGTGCCGCATGTACATGGGTTCTTCTCTACAACTCTCGTCTACAACTCTCCAACTTATGAAAATTCTGATTGATAATAATGTTCCCTCCCTGTTACAATGATACAAGGGTGAGGGTGTCTATATCCGTTTCCCCTCCTACGCTTCTAAACTGTCTAATCTATTAAATCAAATCTACCTACTTTCATTAAACAGACTTAAATGCCTATTACATTTGACATATGAGAGTAATTCCTCTAGATCTATTCATATCTCCAAGACATAAATGCAAGTATGCTTCTCCTAGCTATTACATTAATTCTTCAGATTTCAAAATTCAAAATTTTTTCATAAAAATGTGTTCCGTTTTTTCATCTGCGCGTCCAACTGCTCCTTTGCCTAGGCATGTGCTTTGGCTTTGTATGATGCTCCTGCATCATACTCCCTCGCTTGAAAATTTTCATGAACTCTTGTTCACGAGCTCTTGCACGGCCTGTCCATGCTTTTGAATTTCTACTTCATCCTCCCAATCGACATCTTCAACTGGATGTCCCTTCCACTTGACCAAGTATTTAAAATACTCCTTTCTCCTGGTATTTTTTCTAATGCTCTTGTCAATTATGCTTTCCATCTATGGATTTTCAACTACAGGCATTTGTTTTGTCCATTGAACTTCTTCTTGCTCATCTTTTGCTCCTGCTTCTTCAGCTTTGTAAGGGTACAAATCTGCAACATTGAATATCGGTGAGATTCTTACCCCATCGGGTCATTCAATCTCATATGTGTTTGCCCCAAATTTCCTTATGACCTTGCATGGTCCAATATTTTTCATCTTCAGCTTATTATATGTTCCCCTTGGGAACCTCTCCTTCCTCAGATGTGCAAGAATCAGATCACCAACTTCAAATTGAAGTTCTCGCCTGTGTTGATCTACTCTCCGCTTGTATTCTTGACTTGAAATCTGCAATCGCTCCTTAATTCAGTTGTGAAGCTCCTTCATTCCTTTTGCAAAGTCCTCTTCACTAGAACTCCTGAATTTATTTTGTTCCAAATCTTTCAATTCAGAAACTACCCTTGGCTTCATTCCATATACAATCTAGAATGGACTATGCCATGTGCTTCTATTGAGTGAATCATTGTAAGCAAATTCTGCCTGTGGCAGAATGTGATCCCATTGACTGTGGTATTCAGTCACTAAGCTCCTTAACAAATCTCCCAAGCTCCTGTTTACAACCTTTGTCTACCCATCCATCTAAGGATGATATGTTGATATAAAAGACAAACTTGTCCCCAACATTTTCCATAAGGTCCTCCAGAAATGTCCTACGAACTTGGTATCTCGATAAAAAATGATACTCTTTGGCAAGCCGTGAAGTCTGACGACTTCCTTGAAAAACAGGTTCGCAATATGAGTTGCGTCGTTGGTTTTCTGGCATGGTATGAAATGTGCCATCTTTGAAAATTTTTTGACTACCACAAAGATCAAATCACATCCTCTTTGTGTACTTGGCAGTCCAAATATGAAATCCATGCTCACTACATCCCACAGCCTTTCAGGTATGGGTAATGGTTGGTATAACCCTGTGTTCTTCCTTTTTCCCTTCATGTGTTGACAAATTATACACCTATCCACAAATTTCTTAACATCTGTTCTCATACCTGGCCAATAATATGAGCTATTCAACTTTGAGAACGTTTTATCATGACCAAAGTGTCCGACCAATCCTCCACTGTGTTTTTCCTTCAGCAAATTCTCCCTCATGGAGCATTTTGGAATACATAGCTGATTTCCCCTGAACAATAATCCATCCTGGATCATGTATTCAATCCATTGGCTTCTATCCCTGAGAATTGGATTCTCATATGCCTCATATGCCTCCTTAAAATCTAGGTCATCCCCGTACATTTCCTTAAGGTTATCAAAACCCAAAGTCTTGACTCTGAATTCCTGCATAAGAAAACATTTCATGCTCAAAGCATCACCAACTTTGTTAGCAGTTCTAGAAATATGCTCAATCACAAAAGTAAAATTATGCATAAATTCAACCCATTTAACATGTTTTTGGTGTAACTTCTCCTATCAAGTCACGAATTGTAAAGCGTGATTATCGTTGTACAAAACAAACTCCTTGGGAACCAAATAGTGTCTTAATTTCTTCAGTGCTTGTATGACTTCATAGAATTCTTTGTCATATGTGGAGTACTTAATCTTTGCTTCATTCAGTTTTTCACTGAAATATGTGACCGACCTATCATTTTGGCTCAAGACCACTCCAATTGCAAACCCACTCATGTCACACCTGACCTGGAATGTCTTGCTGAAATCTGGCAAAACTAGAATTGGTTGCTTAGTGATCTTCTTCTTCAACAGGTTGAAACTCGTCTCTTCTTCCTCCATCCAGTGAAAAGATTTATGGCTTTTCTTCACCATATCCATCATTGGTGTGCTAATTCCACTAAAGTTTCAGATGAATTTCTTGTAGAAGCTAGCCAAACCCTGGAAGCTTTGAAATTCAAACACGCTCTTCAGTGATGACCAATCCTTAATCGCCTTTATCTTTTTTGGATCCATTTTCATCTCATTTGCAAAGATAACAAAACCCAAATAAATGAGTTCTATTCTCATGAATGATGACTTCTTCACATTGATCAACAATTTCTCATGCTGTAATCTTCTCATTACTGTAGCTAAATGATTTAAGTGTTGTGCTTCAGTTTTGCTAAAAATTAATATATCGTCAAGATATACAATGACAAATTTCCCAATGAAATCCTTCAAGACTTTGTTCATCAACCCCATGAAAGTATTGGGTGCATTCATTAAGACAAATGACATGACAAGCCATTCATATAGCCCCTCATTCATCTTGAATTCTGTCTTACATTCATCACCTTCTCTCATTTGAATTTGATGATACCCGCTTTTCAAATCAATCTTTGAAAAAAAAAATTCTCCACTCAAGCAATCCATCAAGTCGTCCATACTTGGTAATGGAAATCTGCATCTGATGGTAATATTATCGATTTCCCTTGAGTCTGTACACTTTATCCAGCCTCCACCTTTCTTTGGGCTGAGCACTGTCAGAACAACGCATGGACTCAAGCTTTCTTGAATCAATCCTTTGTCCATTAAGTCCTGGACTTGTCTCTTAACTTCTTCATTTTCCTGCAGCGTCAATCTGTACACTTCATTGTTTGGTAAACTGGCTCCAGGTATAAGATCAATATGATGAATTATACTCCTGATAGGTGGCAACAAACAAGGTAGTTCATCCACTACTATATCAACAAACTCTTCCAGCAACTCCTGAATTTCTTCTGGTAAATCATCTATCCTCGTACTGCTCAAAACAATTATGGGCTTCCTAACCACAATAAATTGTGTGTCTTCCTTCTTCTTAACCTCATAAATAAGTTCCTTCTCATTCATGAGAAGTACAGTGTTACTCATTTCTATTTTCACCTCTTTATCCTTAATCAGCAACAACATGTGAGTCCTACCATTTTTCTCCAGGGTGTATGTGTTCTTTCTCCCATCGTGAACTACGTTTCTTTCATATTGCCATGGTCTACCCAGTATTAGATGACAAACATCCATGGGAATGAAATCACATAATATTTCATCTTTCTATCCTCCTATTTTAAATTCAACTAAACATTGTTTAGTGACATTTACCTGATGTCCTTTTTGTAGCCACGAAACTCTGTATGGGCTTGGATGTACAATAGTGTCTAGCTCCAACTTTTCTACCATCTCTATAGATATGATATTGTCTGTGCTACCGCTGTCCACTATGACCTTGCATACTCTATCCTTAGTTTTGAAAGCTGTCCTAAACAGACTGTTTCTTTGGGTCGAGTTCTCTGGTTCCTTCTCTGGTTTCAAGAGAACTTTCCTCATCATTAAGGATATTCTTCCCTCAACGTCTTCTGCCTCAACATTCTATCCTTGATCTTCGACAATGTGAGTTTCACCATATTATTTCTTCCTATTTGGACACTCATAGGATTTATGTCTGATTTTTCCACAAACAAAGCATTTCATTTCACCTCTTCTACCTCTTCCTCTTCCTCTGGCTCGAGGAAAAGTATTTCTATCAACATACTGCCTTCCTTGTGAGCTTCCTCCTCTCTCAGGTTGAGTTTGAGGTTTCTTCCCCTCTTCCTTAGGTTTCTGAGTTCTGTCTTGGACAATTTTCTTGCCTTTGCTTTGACTTCTGCCTCAGCCTCTTTGACCTTGCTTCTAGCTCAACTTCTCTTCAGCTTTTAGAGCCATCTGATAAGCATCTTCCACAGTCTGAATGGTCATCATGCTCATCTCATCTTGAATTTCATAGTGCAGACATTCATGTACCTGGAAACCTTTTCATCATCACTTTCCCGATGACCTTCTCTGATGTTTATCCTGTAGAATTCTTTAGTGTATTCTTTCACTGACATCAACTTCTGTCTCAAATTTTACATCCTTCAAAACAGAGTAATTTGATAATCCCTGGGCATGAATTTGGCTTTCATTTTTGCAACCATTATATCCCAACTCTTGATTTTCTACTTGTCTTTGCAACGTCTGTCAGCCTCCAGTTCATCCCACCATAGTGTTGCATGCCCTTTAAGTCTAGTAATGGTATGTTTGACTTTCTTGTCTTCCTTGACATCCTTGTATTCGAAGTATTTGTCTAGAGCTCTAATCTAGTCTAGAAGCTCTTCAACATCCAAGTTTCCCTTATACATGGGAATGTCCATTTTTTCTTTGGCACCTATCCTTGCAACAACCCTAAATAGGCATTCATCTGCAACATCTTCGACTACAACTTCTTCATTTCCAGCTTCATTTTCACTTTCAGCCTCGTTGATATCCGCAACGTCGACTGTGTGCCTCTGTGTTTTCTCCATAGCATCAATCCTAGCATGTAACTCCCGCATTTCTCTTTCCACTGCTGGATAAGGCATTGACCTATCACTTCTTCTTGGCGACATGCATGAAATTTTTTCCTCTTTTCTCTCTGCTACAAAAAGAAAAGAATTTTTTCTATGCTCTGATACCACAACTGACACAGATCCTAGACCCTCTATCTGAGATCTGCATAGGATCATTCTAAATTTTCCTCAAGCCGAAGAAGCTCCCTCGGATCCCTATTGGAACCTCACGAATCCAATCCACACGTCCTTCGTGAAAACCCGCCCTGCACAACTTAACACCAAGCACGAGCCTTACATTTCCATGCAACCACAATCAAGCCTTAGCGTAAGCATCTTTTACAACTTGAGAGTTTGTGAGTCGAATATCCTCAACTCCTCTTTCTCCAAACACCGATACCCAAGAATGTGATACAGGCATGGCTCTTCCTTGTTAGCGCCTTCCACACATAACCATCGCCTAGGGCTAAGTGCTAGCACTACTCACAACTCGTGACTTCGTGAGTTGGAGTGTTCATCTCTCATGCTCCTCCTTTGTGAATCCCCGATATGTGATAAGTCAACAATGGGTTGACTCCTTCCCAAGTGACGTGTGTCCATCACCTGTCACCCACTTCCACTTTTCTCTGGGTGCTTGTTACTATACCACCTATCAACCACACAGTCCCCACCAAATGGATGTGCCATGTGTTCGTACGAGCCCTCGGTACTCAGCACTTCGTGACTTCTGCAGTAGAAAAGAAACTCTTTCAACCCCCAAACCCCTGATACATGATACCACATGGAGGATTTGATCCAACGGTTCTCCCATGGCTTGGATCCAATGGCCTGGATCTCCTTCCCTGCTCCTCGCAACTCGGGACTTCACAAAAACTGATAATTTAGTCTTCCCTCCAACTCTCATGAACCCCGAATTTGGGATATGATTCAAGAACCTGGGTTGAAACGAGATCAATGACTCATATTGAACCATGATCAATAGTTCACGTTGATTCTTGATATTAGGGTGGCGAGTTCGTCCAACTCCTAACCACCTTACAGCTCCATTGGATCCTATGGTCCTCACGATTTCATGAGCTCTTCAAAGAGAATTCTGACCGCCAGATTCACTCCTCAATGGATTCTACCCAACGACTGAGTGTTCTCCCTCTAGAACTTAATTTCTGTGCGACATCTTCGGTCCCTGTCTCCTTTTGAACACTTCAATAGTGTTATCCCTCTTGATCTTTCACTTGCAAACTCAAGACTCCAAAAGGATCCCTGCTCGCACTCCTTGCGGAAAACCTTCAAATAACCTTTGGTTATTTGAATCTTTGACCCTATGCACTCTTTGAAACAATAGTCCTTCAACCTTCCCCTTGGTTGATAAGTTCAAATATTTCAACCAGCCTGTGCACACCTTGCACAAATCTATGCTTCACCTGCACTTTTGCTGGTATGAAAACAATGATCTCTCTCCTGATCTTTCTGAGATAAAACTCAGACCCTCGTCAACACACACCTTGCATACGTTCACTGCACTCATTGTAGGAATTCTCATGAAGAGAAACAATTGAAACTCATTCTTCTCCTCTCTCAAACTTCATACACTCAACATGAAATCCTACACCCGTCACAACATTGAAACAAATGCATAACAGAGAAAATAAAACAACTATAAACATACCATTTAACAAATGTAAACAATAAGCATCATAACACCATGAAAATTGAGTCAAACTTTCATAAATTAACTCAAGTGCCTCGTGTACATGGGTTCTTCTCTACATCTCTCCAGCTTATGAAAATTTTGAATGATAATAATTTTCCCTCCCTATTACAATGATACAAGGGTGAGGGTGTCTATATCCATTTTCCCTCCTGCGCTTCTAAACTGTCTAATCTATTAAATCAAATCTACCTACTTTCATTAAATAGAATTAAATGCCTATTACATTCGACAGATGAGTGTAATTCCTCCTGATCTGTTCATATCTATAAGACATAAATGCAAGTACGCTTCTCCTAGCTATTACATTAATGCTTTAGATTTCAAACTTCAAAATGTTTTCATAAAAACGTGCTCCTTTTTTTCATCTGCGCGTCCAGCTGCTCCTTTGGTTAGGCGCATTCTTTGGATTTGTACAATGCTCCTACATCATATATGCACCCTATACACATGCATCCCATGTATGCACCAAAAAATAGGGTTTTCTATAAATCCGAGAATTTCTCCGTCAACCCTTTGTGCTACCTCAGACATTTTCCACTTCATATGTATCCACAAGTATTTATAAGAATATTTACACAATAAAATAAATATACAATATGTACAAGTGTGTTTTATGAGTGATATTTGTCTCTTATTTATATCTTCATGTAGCCTTACACTTTCCTTATTTTAGGGCTTCTTCATTTAAAATAATTTCTTTTTGAAAAGCACTTTGACTCTTGGGGGCTTCTATAAGACTCATGAGGGTTCTCCAACTTCATATGGTCATAAATCTCTAACCGTGAGGAGTTATGTGATGTTTCACATACCACCGGAAACAACATGACAAGAAATATCTATCTAGGATAGTTTCACTAACAAATTCATTGTGCTTCATCTCATTATTCCATAGTTAATCATGGGTTCTCTCACTCCGCAAGGTGTCTTCCCATGAGGGCTTTGACCATAAGGGGACCACTTTGGATTTCATCCATCTTTACTTCTTATCAACCATGACGAGACAATAATGAGTCATCTTTACATCAAATGAACTTGGGTTCATTACCCAAACCTTTGTGCTACAGGGATTTCTTCAAGGTTTTACATCAATGACAACCAACCTTAATCAACAATATCCACCTTTGGCATTGATGGAAACACTCTGATGCAATATTGAAATCATATCACTCATGCTCCCCTTGGAACCATTCCTTTGTCCTCTGCATCTGGTAAATCTTCTCCCCCTCGAACCATTCCTCTGTCCTCTACCTATGTCCTCTACATATGATAAATCTATGTCCTCTATCTTCTGCATCTGATAAATATGTCCCCCTTTGTCATCAATGGAAAATGTATCTTTCAATCCAAGGATAATCCCCCTCACTGAACTCTTATGGTGCTTCCTCATTTAAATCTAAGACATCTAATTTAAGCATTCAAAAGGAATTCATTTTGGAGTAGAAATAACTCCAAGTCTCTGGAGAATATATTCAAAGGATTCTCGTGGAAGTGGTTTTGTGAAGATGTCTGCCACTTGTTATTTTGTGCCCACATACTCAACTCTGATGTCTTTTCTGTAACCTTCTCCCATAGAAAGTGATACTTGATTGGAATGTGCTTCATATTGGAGTGCATCACCAGGTTCTTTGAGATACTGATGGTGCTTGTATTATCACAATAGACTGAAATGGGCTCACCATACTCAAATTGTATATATGTCAGAGTTTGTTTCATCCAAAGAACATGTGTACAACATGATGTTGTTGCAAGATACTTTGCTTCGACTATAGATAAATATATTGATGATTGTGTCTTGGTTATCCATGATACCAAACACTCACCTAAGTAGAATGTTGCTCCACTGGTGCTTTGTCGGTCATCAATACAAACTACCCAATCTGCATTTGTGTAGGCAATAAGTGATAGATCTTTTCCTTTTGGATAGCATATTTCAATCTCTTATGTTCCTTTGAGATATCTGAAAATCCTCTTTACTGCTAATACATGTGATTCCTTTGGTGTTTCTTGAAATCGTGCCACCTGTCCAACTACCTGCATTACATATGGTCTGGATGTTATCACATATAATAGGATTCCAATCATTGACCTGTATTTCCTATGATCTGTAGACTTCGAATCATCATCTTTTCTCAACTTGCAACTAGTTTTCATGGGAGTGATAACTGGTTTTCAATCTTCCATTCTGAACCTCTTTAGCATTTCTTTGATATACTTTGTTTGAGAAATAAAAATTCCTTGGTTGTTTTGATGTATCTGAAGTCCCAGAAAGAAAGATAGTTCTCCAAGTAAGAACATTTCAAATTCACTCTGCATATCTTTTGCAAATTTATGTCTTAACCTGTCATCATCACTACCAAAAATAATATCAAAAACATAAAATTCAACTAATAAAATATTACCTTGACTTACCTTGATGTAAAGGTTGTTTTCTACACTTCCTTTTCTGAACCCTGCCTGTTGTAGATACTTATATAGTCTAAAGTACCATGCTCTAGGAGCCTGTTTTAGACCATAGGAGGCCTTCTTTAATTTACACACATAATCTGCGTTCTCTGACAGCTGAAATCCTTTTGGTTGTTCAATGTATACTTCTTATTCAAGTTTCCCATTTAGAAAATATGATTTTACGTCCATCTGATACACTTTAATATTTTTGGAGAATGCATAAGATAAAAGAAAACAGATTGCTTCCATACTGACAACTGGGGAAAATGTCTCTTGAAAGTTGATTCCTCCAATCTGTGCATATCCTTTACATACCAATCTATCTTTTTTCCTTGCAACCTGTTCATATTAATTCAATTTATTCCTGAAGACCTGCTTTGTGCCGATCACATTCTTATTCTTCGGTCTTGGAACCAATTCCCAAGTGTCAATTTTCTCTATTTGATCCAATTCTTCATTCATGGACTTATACCAAAATTCATCCTTGTTGGCTTCTTCAAAACAATTTGGTTCAATTGTAGATAAGAGTGCTAGGTGTGTTTGTTCTGGTTAACGAATTTTTCTTCTAGTCTCAACTCGTCCATATTTATTTCCAATAATCTGATCTGAAGGATGATTCTTCTGTACTCGTTTGCTAGGTGTCTTTGGAGATACTTGTTGAATTTTCTCTTATGTTTCTGTCGGATTCTCTTCATCTTCCTCTTCTACTTAATCTTCTGCTTCTTCTTCCTCGAAAATTTGTTCCATTGATTTGTTTTCTTCTTCCTTTGATTTTAGTCTGCCTGTTTCATCAATTGTTATGTTGATTCTTTCCACAACTTTGTTCAATATTAGATTGTAACACTTGTATACTTTCCTTGCACTTGAGTAACCAACAAGTACTCCTTTTTCCACATGAGAGTCAAACTTTCCCATTTTTCCATCTTCTCTTTTGATGTAGCATTTGCTTCCAAAAACTCTGAAGTGCTTCACATTTGTTGGTCTTACTTTCCATAGCTTGTAGGGAGTTTTATTAGTGTTTTTTCTAAGAATTAATCTATTTTGAATGTGAAATGTTGTATGCACTAGCTATGTCCAAAATATATCTATCAATTTGGAATCCATTATCATTATTCGAGCCATTTCCTGTACTATCTTGTTCTTACTTTCAACAACTCCATTCTGTTGAGATGTCCTAGCAACAAAGAATTGTCTTTTATTCCATGACTGTTGTAGTAGTCCATAAATTCCTTTGAAGTGAACTTTCCTCCATTATCAGATCTCATGCATTTGATTCTTGAATCCATCTCATTTTCAACCATTTCCTTGTAGATCTTGAAGTTTTCAAAAGCTTCCAACTTGTTCTTGAGAACACAAACTGCAGTCATTCTTGTATAATCATAAACTAATAACATAAAGTATCTCTCACCTTTTAAGCCCTTTGTTGTAGTTGGTCCAACTAGATCAGTATACACAACTTCCAGTGGTCTTGTTGTTGAATATTACTTTCATTTGAATCTGGTTTTTGTTTTCATTCCTTGTTGACAATGCTTGCATAAAGTGTTGGTTGGTTTCATGATCTAGGGCATTTATCTGATTACTTCTCTTTTTATTACTTTGACAAGGTTATCAAAATGCATGTGACCCATTATTCTGTGCCATAGCCAAATTTCTTCTTCCTTTCCTAGAAAACACTTTTCATTTCCAATTTCACTTAACACATATATGTTGTTTGAAGTTCTTGCAGTTGTACCGACCAATTTCCCTTAACCTTCTCTTGTTATCTCACACTTTTGTGAATCAAAAGTAACTTTATGAACTTGGTCACAAATTTTACTCACACTTAGAAGATTTTCTTTCATATCTTCTACCAGTAGAACATTTTGTTCTTTTTTATTCTTGTTCCGAATTCAGACTGTGTCTTCTCCAAAGATTTTGGCTGAATTATCATTTCCGAAGGAGACTGATCCATTTCTTTCTTTTCGCAATGTAAGAAATTTGTCTCTATCACCTGTCATGTGTTTTGAACACTCACTGTCAACATAGCAACTGTTTTTCTTTTGCTTAGCTTGTAGAGTGACTGTGCATTCTTCATTGCTATACTGATCTTGTTTTCTTATCCATGTTGTTTTATGAGGTTCTTGTCTGGGACTGTTGTTATTCTATTGAGGTTCTTTAGGAGGGACTGTCATTCTGCAATCTTTGGACACGTGTCCAAAATTTTTACATTTGTAACATTCCACTTCAGTGCTCAAATATTCAAACTTGTTGTAACTTCTTCTTTGTGTTTAACTAGGTCTTCTTGAATAACCCATTTGTGTATGACTCTCAAAGTTGTTATTGTTCTTGTTGTTAGCTCTGCAATTCACAACTTTATGTCCAAAATTATTACATGCATACCATAAACCAAAAAATACAGTTTGATACCTGGAAGTTGAAGATCCTCTGAAACAAGGTGCTCTTTTGAATACTTCTTCTTCTTGAGGCCTATCTGTCTGTTGTTGATTTTGAAATCTGAATCTTCTCAGTGGAGGAGTGTCTCTGTAATCTTCCTTGTATATCTTCCTATCCCCTTTGATTGTTTCTGCATATCTTTTTGGATTTTTTTCTTGCTCTGTTGTTTTGGAGCTTGATCCCTTTTTTGTCTAATTGTATCCAAGTCCAGACTTGTCAAGATGAGATTTTTGACTATTGATAATGTCTTCCAGAACTTTTGAGATATTCTTCATATTCTTCTTTTGAATATCCTTTCTTAGTGTGACAATCTTTGCTTCCAATTTTCCAATGATCTTGTTCTTTTCTTCTAGTTGTTCTTTGAGTGATTCTTTAATTCTTTTATCTTCTTCTATTTGAACCTTCAATCTTGTGATCATTTGTTCTAGTTTTCGAGTTTCCTTTTTCTTGTCTAATTTTGCTTGTAGTTTCTTTTTTTTATTCTTTTCTCTTCTGATAACTTCTATGGCACACATTAATTCTTCTCGATAGTCAACTTATTCCTCTTCAATTTCATCTTTGACTTCTTCATATTCTTCTTCAGAGACTTCTTTGTCTGAATCTTTTACTTCCATGAATAGAACTCTTCAATTCTCACTGTCACTGATTTCATCTTCATCTGATGATTAGATGTCTTCTTTGATGCATAAGATTTTCTTGAAATCTTTCTTTGTAGTTCTTTTGCCTTTATATGTGTGTTTGCCTTTTGAGTAACCTTCATCATTTCTCTTTTTCTTATGAGGACATTTGTTAGAAAAATGACCAATACCATCACAATTAAAAAAAATTAGAGGAATCTTACTTCTATACCTACCATTGGTTCCCTTGCTCAGTGTTTTGATGAAGTTGTCCACTTCTTCATCATCATCCGAGATGTCATTGTTGCTTCTATATTCTTCTTGTTCCTTTTTCTTTTTCTTTGATCTTTTGGATACTTTGAAGGCTTCTTCTTTTACATATGGATTTTCTTGTTCAGTTCTCATTTCATATGCTATCAATATTCCATGCAGTTCATCGATTCTTATTGAGTTTAGATATGATATTTCTTCTTGTGTTGATATCTTAGGGTTGAATCTCTTAGGAAGAGATCTTAGTACCTTTTGAAAAATTACAGATTCTTCGACTTCGTCTCCCAATCCTATGATTGCATTCACTGTTTCATCAACTCTTAAGAAGTAGGCTACAATATTCGCATCTTCCTTCATTTTTAGTTGTTCGAACTGACCTCTGTAAGTTTCAAGTTTCGATGCTTTGACTTTTGTATCTCCTTCATAAATATTTTGAAGCTTGTCCCAAATCTCTTTAGCGAATTTACAATGTGCAACTTTGGTGAATATTGTTTCACTGAGACCATTCAAAAGTGAATTTGTAGCTTTGAAATTATTCTAACCAAGTTTCATTGCTTTGTCATTTGTTGGTGGAACTGTCGGTACTGTGTATCCATCTATGATTGATTGTCAAATTTCAAACCCCTGTGCATGTATATATGTCTTCATACTTATGCTCCAAAAAACATACTTATGTCCATCAAAGTGTGGTATTCCATTTTTATATGAATTTCTACTCTCCATGATCTACCGTTCAGTGGTTAAACGGATTTCTGAAGGAACCCGCTCTAAAACCAATTGTTGGATTACTGAGAGGGGGCATGAATCAATAATAGCATAATTATAATCCTTTATCTCCGAATAATCCAAGTGTTATATCAATGTAGAATTATTATCCAATAATGAGAAATAATAAATGAACAATCACACACATACATAGTACACCAGTGTTTTATGTGGAAACCCAAATTGAGAGAAAAACACAAAATTTGTTTTCTTATATGTCTTGAAGAATTACATTCATTGGAAGCACCAACTTCCTTTGTTTCCCAGCTGCAACTAGAAGGAGGCTCCAACACCCTAGTTTCTGAGGCTACAACCTGAGAGAAGCTCTAACTCCCCAATTCTATGGCTACAACTAGAAGGAGGCTACAACCCCCTAAATTATCTGGATACAACCACCTGTCCTTGCCCCGTCCAACCACCCTGAAGTATAAGTAAAATAATGGAACCACTGTCAATCTGTCACTGTGGGATATACTACTGTAAAACTGTAACAACCTGTACCACTGACCCGTATCCAATCTGTACAACTTCACTGTAATCAATCTATACCTGAACTAAACATGTATCTAAAAAAATTACAATAGATATGTGACCTGTAGTGTTTCAGCCCGCGTATGTATGTGCCCTATCTGTTATGTAGCCTATGTATGTACGCTACCAAAATGTTATGCAACCTGCGTATTCCTTCTGAAAACTAGGGTTTCCTTTTCTTGAAAACTTGTGACCTTCTGTAACTTATTTCACATAGATCTGTAACCTGTCACTATATCTAGACTGTAACTATACCCTGTGCATGCATTCTCATATATAACCTTTACTCAAGGGAATTATGTCTCTCTCTAGTCATGTGTCATATAGGTATGTGTAATCATGAACAAGTATAATATTCCTCACATGATCTTATTCATAAACCCCTTTTTGATATTCAGTATCTCAATACATCAACTACTACAAAAATACAAGCTCTCAACCATGTACCATAAAAACCCTTAGCCATATGCCAAGAAATACAAGATGTGCCTCACAAGAAGTATCAATGATGATGATACCAACACTGTAATTCTGTAGATCTGACTTATGTAGAAGATCACATGTAGCCAATAGTCATTCTAGGGAGAATCCTCAAAACTCCATTGCCATTCCTCATGCATACATCAAAATCCAACTATTCATAGAAATAAGACATACCTTTTGAACCAATGGATGGATCTAATGTATCTGAGAACCTTGGACTTTCCTGGGAGCTTGATCTCATAATCTAGAACTTTTGCATCTTCATCTTCTCAAGTTTCCATGACTTTATCAACATGTACGCTTACTATACATAGACAACCCACGTACTGTACGCACCCTTTACACAAACAAATCGCATATACACACCCTATACACAGACAACCCACATACGCACTAGAAAATAGGTTTTTATGTAAATCCGAGAATTTCACCATCAACCCTTCATGCTGCCTCAGACGTTCACCACTTCAGATGTATCCACAAGTATTTACAATAATCTTTACACAAGAAAATAGACACACAATATGTACAAGTGTGTTTTATGAGTGATCTTTGTCTCTTATTTATATCTTCATGTAGACTTACATTTTCTTTATTTTAGGGCTTCTTCACTTAAAATGATATATTTTTGAAAATCACTTTGACTGTTGGGGGATTCTATAAGACTCATGAGGGTTCTCCAACTTCATATGTTCGTAACTCTCTAACCGTGAGGAGTTATGTGATGTTCCACATACCACCAGAAATGACATGACAAGCACTATCCATATAGGATAGTTTCACTAACAAATTCATTGTCCTTCATCTGATTATTCCACAGTTAATCATGGGTTCTCTCACTTCGCAAAGCGTCTTTGCATGAGAGATTTCACCATAGGGGGGCCACTTTGGATTTCATCCATATTTACTTCTTATCAACCATGACAAGACAATAATGAGTCATCTTTACATTAAACGAACTTGGTTTCAGTACCCAAACCTTTGTGCTATGGGGCTTTCTTCAAGTGATCTAGGTGGATATTGGTGGCCACCCACCTATTGCACTTGGACCCCCACCATTGCTTCTTTCAGTTTTTTAGTTTTCGCACAATTTACTATTTTTAGCAATTTTTCGAGTCCTGAACTTCTGGAGCCATTTTGAGGCTCTAAACGGCGTTTTTTGGGGTATGTTGCGGTTGCAAAATTTCATCATGCAATTTTTTCACAAATATTGTAGTCCTCAAATAGATCTTTCCAATGGGCTATCATATGCATAAAACAAAGATCGTATGCAAAAGTTACGACCCCGGGAAGTTGATGTACCAACTTACCCAAATGGGGCCCACATGACTTTTGGCGCTTCTTCTCCCAGGGTTAGGTTTTTAGATGTCTAGGACTTTTGGTATTCTCGTTTATTGTAAAAGAGCCTTCATAGCCTCATTTTAATCATCTTCTCATGGATGTGAGTAGCAGCCACATCTCTTCTCAGAGATTAGCTACCAGCGCCCTAGCTAGTTTATTTCCATTCTGTCTGTAAGCATATTTCAGTCATTTGTTATTAATGAAATGAAGTCTTATTTCCGCTACATCTCTGTGTATATGTGTATTTCTGTATTTCATTGTGTTCCTACATAAATCTGGATCAGTGAATTGTACATGCGCAGAATGTGTACGATCATCTGGTTGACGACCTCTGTCTGGCCATCAGTTTGCGGATGGAAAGATGTGGACTTGGTGAGCTTGGTGTCCAACATCGACCAGAGGCTGGACCAAAATGTAATGAGGAAACTACTGTCCCGATCTGAGATGATAGACTGTGGGATCCCAAAGTGTACCCACACTCATTCAAAGAAGAGTTTAGTAGTGGCTTCTGCTGTGATATTCTTCTTGCAGGCCATCATAATGGACATCTTCGAGAATCGGTCGACGACCAAAAAAAAAAGTCATTTCCATGATTAGTAGAAGGAAGGCCCGACATGTAATCCATAGAGATGGATTCCCAAGGTCAACTAGGGGTAGGAAGCGGTGTATAGAGGCCTTTATTCTTGATGGTCGGTTTGGCAATGGCACAAGCAGTGCAGGACTTGATGTACTTCCCGACATATTGTTGAAGGTTTGGCCAATAGAAATACTTTTGTAGTACTGCCACAGTTTTCTTGACCCCGAAATGCCCAGTGAATCGACTATAGTGTGCCTCCCAAATCATCTTGGCACACTCGCTTGAAGGAACACAAAGGTGTCCCAAGTGACAAAGCAGGACATCCTGGAGGTGAAAATTGGGAACTTGCTTACCCTCCAAGAATGTATTGTATGTGTGGTCGAATTCTGGATCACTTGTGTAGAGAAGAGGCCAATCAGAAGTCTCGTGCCCACAAGAGTTGAGCACAATGGTTAGGGCCACAATGGGTGGTCGACTGAGGTAGTCTGCAACATTATTGGTGATGCCTTTTTTGTACTTAATGTTCAAATGAAACTATTGCAGGTATGTAGACCACTTCTGATGGCGATCGTTCTGCAACTTCCCTTATGTCTGTATGAACTGCAGGGGTCGGTGGTATGTGTGGATGACCGTTTCCTTTCCCAAAATGTAATGCTTCCATTTCCGACAAGCCTGCACAATGGAATACCTTTCTTTGTCATAAGTGGGATACTTTTGGACTATGTCAAAAAGTGTCTCACTGTGATATGCCACTGGATGCCCATGTTGAGTAAGG
>JZKD02S1594132.1:501914-557386 GCA_000966675.3 Picea glauca
TCTCCATAAAAATTTGGCGTTCGCATAGAGTTCTCAGACCTTTTTGACCTCGAAAAAATATTGCTTCTATTAATTTTTTTAGACTTTTCCCTGCACCATTCCTTTGGATTGTCTCTAGCCTCATATCTCTAGATGGCCGTTGACATTCAACGTGTTCAATCCATGCCTCTAAGAAAATTTTATTCATTCAAGTTAATCATACACTTTATGTTAAAAGATTAATCATTATAGGGATTTAATCCAATGGCCTTTATACTTAGTCAAAATATTAATGAACTCCCTTGAATAGAAAGTCGTAACAAGGTAGCTGCAGGAGAAGGAGATAGGAGAACGAACTCACCTAACAAAGAGAAGGTAGCCGTAGGTTTCCATTATCCATAGTCTTTACTTAGCTTTAGAGGAGCTCACGAGAAAGAGGACACAGGGGAATCTCTCCACCTAGGAAATGCCGACGAGCAGCCTACCTTATCGAGCTAACAGCGCACTTAAGGGATCACCCTTGTTTGTTAACCAAAAACAAAGAAAGTTGCTCCAGCCCTTAGCCACCCTTGCGGTCGGAGAGAACAACCGTAGGACGGCTTCTCTAAAAGCTAATCCTTCAGTTAGGGAGCTAGACCTATCGGGGTACTTCCATATACTTTACTTTTAGAAACCTTGGGGTGGCGACCCCTTATAAGTAAATAAATAATCCTTACCAAGAATCCATATCCAATTTAATTACCATTAAATGAATGGAGTATTCATATCACAATATAAACTAATTTAATGTGTACAAGGAAGCATATGATGACAACAACAACTTCTTCTTCCTTACAAAATTTGTATGTGCTTTCAACATTAATGTCAATAAACTTGGGTAATTATGTATCTATCATAACAGTAACAATTTTTTTTTATATGTTACTTTAATTTTAGTGTTTGTGGTTGAGTGATACTCATTATGGATGTTAATGATATTCTTAAGTGTTCTCATTCTCTAATTTGGATGTTGGATGTGACATTTTGAGGGTTGCTTACTTCTTGATTTATTTCACCTTATTTTTATACCTTTCATTTATATAATATCTTTTAAGTTATTTCCTTGTCTTGGATTTTGCTTTTCTCCTCAATACTTACATTTTCCCACTTTTGAACTTTCAAATTATGTTTAATTTATTTTCATACCATGTGGTGGAAGATATTTTAAATTTTCATTGTTTGTAGTATGAAAGGATTTCATTTTGAATAAATACCATTAAATAAATCCATGGTATTATAAAATGTTTATATCACAATATAGACTAATTTCACTTACATAGAGTAGATTCTACTGTTGTAATGAACATTATTAGTAGTATTATAATAATAATAATAAAAGAAGTTGCACAATTTAGTTAAGAGACAAATTCTTCATTTTTCAATATTTTATTGTCTATAACCATTAATTTAATATTAGGTCGATAAAATGATGAATATTTATGTATCTTTTAGAACCACAACATTGTTCTTTTTTATATTTCCCTTTAATTTTACTATTTGTGAGTGGATGATATAATGATATTCTTTGGTGTTCTCCTTCTCTAAGTTTCATGTCGCATTTTGAGGGTTTCATACTTTTTCTTCGTTTATTTCTTCAATATTTCAGCCATCTTCTTTTACTACCCCAAATTTATATAAAATTTTAAAGTTATCTCCTTTATAGGACCTATGTATGGGATTCCATTTCTCTCCACAACACTTACATTTTTCTTCCCTTCATGTTTGGCTTTCCAAACTATGCTTATTTTCTTCTCATAGATACAGTGAAATATATTTTGAATTTTCATTGTTTGTAGTTTGGAGATGATTTTGTCTTGAATAAAACTTGCAATATTTTTGGGATGACCTATTTCAGTTACTATTTGCAATTTTTTCCTTAAGCTTGGCCTTTTCCATGGATGCAATATTATGCATTTCTAAGTAGTTCTTTATGTGTGTCTTTAATCGACATAGGTAAATTTGAATAGTTGATGATACAATAACCCAAACAATAATGTTGTGTTAATCCCTTGAAAAAACCTCATGTTAAGTATAAAACCCCTTATTAAGACTTTTATATTAAATTATTACATTTCTAGTGTTATAATAGGCTAGAACCCTTTAACGTACTCTTTCATTATAAATGTACCATTTGTCTCATATATATATATATATATATATATATATATACACACACACACACACACACACACACACACACACGCACACACACACACACTAAAGAGATCTAGTCTTGGGATGATATTATCTCATCTTGTACATTGAATATATTGTAAAAAGAGTTCCCCCCCTTGAAGTGGAGTGTTCCTCATTGAATTTTTATTATATGACTTTGAAATATTCTGAATTTGAGAAGACATAGAAAATTACATTTGGAAAAAAATTGAAATTTTGAATGGTTATAATTTATGAGATATATTTTGTGGAATATGGGTTTGTTTACTAATCTTGAAATGAGTCTTAAACAAGTCATTTTGGTAAATTTTCTATAAATTTTTATTATTGAAGGTTCAAAATGTGAAATTTTCAAGATTTTAAGAAGTCATATCAAACTACTACTTGCCAAAAATGTAGATTTTGAAAGCTATACAACTTACAATTGACATAGCTTTTTATTGAAAGATATTTTTTTGGTGATTCAAAATTTGTGATAAATATAAAATAAAAGAGTATTAGTATTGTTATCCCATAGATATCCAAAATAATTTTAACACCAATTAAACTTCAAGAAATATCATCTATAAATCATGAAAAAAATGAGGAGAAACATAACAAGATATCCAAATTGGAGGAACAACTTAATGGTTTGAGCGTTATATCAATAACAAGTGATCAGTTGGTAAACACATAAAGAAAAACTCAAGAGATGGAAAAGAATATGGATGAAAATAAGAAAGAAATACAAAAATTCATGAATGAAATGCAAAGATTCATAGAAACCATTCTCTTATAGAGGATCTCTACAAGGCATATGGAGATCCAAGGAAATTGTGAAATAAGGAGAAAAATGGTGTTGAGACTGAATCACATGTGGGAATTATTTTATCACAATTTCAGAGCACATATACTAAATAATAGAATCATTCATCACTCCAAGATCCACATCATTAAGGTTTTAATGTGGCACCAAGGAATTACTTCATTCCAAATATTGATATGAGGAAGTTTGATGGTATTGATCCTATAACATGGATATTCCAAATGAAGAAATTATCTAGTCTACACCAAGTGATAAGCTTAGAAAATGTAGCTATTGCATCATTGTATTTAAAAAAATAATCAATTTGTTTGGTATCAATGGATTTGTAAAAGAAAAAATGATTCTATTATCTCGTGGTCCATTTTTTCGAATGAATTGATAGAAAATGATGGGGATATCAAGAGAAATATATTATTTACTCAATTAATAAATATTTATAAAAAAATACCAATTACAAATCACATTCAACAATGCCAAAATAATAGTCTCATGGTAAAGAACATTCGAGAGGAAAATTTGTTCGATCTCTTTATGAGCACTTCAAAGGAGAAAATTCAACATGGGTGCTATAAGGGTGTCCACTAACAACTATAGAGAGAACCATTTTCCATCTGCTAACCTCACTCAACTAACAAGGTTGACACCTCAACAAATGCATGAAAAAAGAAAAAAAAGATTATGTTTCAATTGTGATCGAAAGTATAGTAAATGGATTAAATATGGTGAGAATAAAATATTCTGTATAGACTATGAAGAGGAAGAAGATCAAGAATTGGAACCATCACAATATCTATATATAAAAGAGAATACTCCAACAATATCTTGTCATGCATTATTGTACATTAATATTCTATAAATCATCAAGATAGAAGGATATATTGAAAAGAAAAAGGAAACAATGTTGATTGATTATGGTAGTACCCATAACTTCATCAATTACAAATTAGAAAAAAATGTCAATTGTTTTGTATTTTTAGCACCATAGTTTCAAGTAATGACTAGAAATGTAGGTGCCATAAATTGTTCACGGATGTGCGATAGATTTAAGTTGAATATGGGGAATATTTATTGGATAGTCTCAAGATTTTCATCCAAATGGATGGTGTTAATGTTGTATTATGGGTCCATTGGTTACAATAATTGGGAACAATGACCCTTAATTTTCAATATATTTCAATGATATTTTTCTTAGAAGGAAAGGAAATTTAGCTTAGAGGAAGGGACAATTTTAAGGATGAAAATTTATCCCACAATGTAGAAACCTTGGAGAATCTTACTAGTCCTTAATATACAAGTTATAAAATGTTTGATGAGATTTGTTTTTTAAATATTCAAATTTCTAAGGATTTTATATATTTTCTATAAAATTTAGGCTACTTTTAAAGTAAAATAATTTTATTCTATAGAATTTGAGTGAAACACTTTTATAAAAGATGGAAATTGGTGAATCATTTTTTTTTGGAAAAGAACGAAAAATTAACCCATGGGTGATATATAGCCTTTTAAATTTTCCCTCCTTAGAGGTATTGATAAGAAACCCATTTAGGTGATAAGTTCTAATAGCATGATAAAATTACTCAAAAAGAGACACAATGGTTTCATTGCACAATTGTTTTGACTAGATATTCAAACATCTATATCCTATACTCCAATTTATCTTCAAATAATTATCAACATTCATTCCAAGGTATTTGGAGAGATGCCTAAGGATCTTCCACCTACTTAAGATCATGACCATAATATTTGTTGTAACTAAAATTAAATACCCTTTAAAAACAATTTCCTTTTATAAAAAAATTATCCCTCAATTTAACTATCTAATTACTATTTATTTAAATAGATTGTTTCTAGATTTCTTTTACAAAGAATATGGACCAAAGATAGATTATCGAGAAACAATATAAAAATGCTTTTTCAAAATATTAATATTGAACTCAATCTAACTGAATATTTGTTATAGTGATCAAAGGCACAAATTTCATTTCGTGATCAAAGTTACAAACTTATTAATCGAATATTTTAAACCCAAAGGATCTAATGATCCTCAATTAAGTAGATCGATGGTCCTAGATTATTATCAGAAGAAAAGTTTCACATGTTTTAAAAAACGTTTTTTGACCCGAAAGATTTGACACTCTAAAGATCATCTAGATCAATGGCTCATATCAAATTCAGATACAAAGGTGATCAAAGATTAACAAACTTTTTGAGCCTGAAATATCTAACAACTCATGAAGGATTCAATCCAACAGTTCACATTAAATTCAGAGTAGGATGTATGTGTTAATTAAAGACCTTTTATTCGTTTCGAATGAATTATATGATGAAACATATAATTTCATTACCATATATGTATTTATGACTAGTCACATTATAATTAATTTGATTAAGAATTATCATCTCCGCATGTTAATGTACTAATTTGCGCATGTGTTGCACAAAGGAATACGACTAATTATGTAAAACGATGATGGATTAGGTTATTATGCATTCAACTAACAATGTAGAAGGATCTTCCTGAGCAAGTAAAGAGTTCTTCGGGAAACCAAGTTTCCTAAGAGATAAGTAATCAATACCCATTCCATGTTTCTCCAATTAGAAGCTCCCACTGTAATAGGGAGCGCAATATGTCTGATAGAGAGAATAAGAGTATGAAGAAGATAACCATGTATTTAAATATGTTTTGGATGATGTATTTGATACCTCGTTTAACTTTGAATCTATAAATCAAATTAGTGAGTTTATTAGTCATGGGACAATAGAAAAATCAGAAAATTCATGTCTATGGAGGAGCAGTTTGTGTCAAGTTCTTACTCCGAGTTTTTAGTGACCCCGATCTAGTCCAAACTTTTGCTAAAATCTATAATTGAGAAACACGATGTATAGTTTCAACCGATGGTAAAAGGAACACTTGTTTTGTATCTTTCAAGAAAATGGCCCAAATGTTTAGCCTCTCCCTTGCGATTTTCTCCTATCTGAGAACTCGACCTCGTAAAAATAGTTTAAAGTTGTTCAATTGAGAATGCTATAATTTAAAAATTCATTGTTGATCCCTCATTTACCTTTCAGTAATTCCCGGTAAAATCAAAGGTTTTCACTCCAACCGCTAGGTTAATGGTTTCAATCATAGCCTCTATCTTGGGGTATGTGGAAGATACTAAAATTGATGAAGTCACCTTAGTTATTATGAATGAAATTATGGATATTGAATATGTTTTGAAGTTTGATTTCGTGGGCTTTATAGATAATGCCATACATATTTAGTTATCATCATTTGAAGAGTTGAAATATTTTATGTCTCGGTGGTATCTCTTTTTATCATCTCTTTTTATCATAAAAGAGTCTATGAATTAATCAACAAATATGATTTTGGGAAAAAAATAACTAGCTAGGAAGTGGATTTCTCTTTCGTAAATTGTAGAGACTTAAGGTGAATGTTCAAAATTTTCCAATGGATTCTTATTCAATACATATACTCTTCCTATGGGGCAAGAGCCCCTTAATATTCCTATAATTTATGAATAGAAATTAAATTTGCATCTCATTGGTTTATATTTAAAAGTTATAGTGTTATTAGGATCAGTTACCTACGTACATTCCTTCTCGTCTATTTATCAATAGAAATTAAATTTGCATCCCATTGGTTTATATTCAAAAGATATATTATAATTAGGATTTATGGTTGTGAATTGAAACCTTATCAGTTATCTATGTACATTCCTTCTTGTCTGTTCACACTAGAATTTTGGAGAAAAAGTTTAGTGGTTGATCATTTACATTTTGTATCAAAGAGTAAAAACGATTCCTTTTATTTACCTCATGAGATTTCATCATTGCTCATTAAAAGTAGAACAACTTCTAATCATATAAACAAGTTTTTATTGTATTATAATATGAGGAAAGATGTTTCATAGAGGTTTGATCTATATCATGTAATATACGAACAACATAAGAATGCAGGTTTACTTGCATCTCAACATCTTTCTAATACTTATATTGAAATACTTGCTAATAAAGACACTTGGGAAGAGGTGCAACGTATGTTGATTATGAAAAGAACTACCAACAATATAAATATGGAATATGGATCATAGTCGAAGTACATGGTGGTACGAAAAGAAGTTGTCAACATAGTTTACTATATGATCACTGATGTTATGCAGACATCTTACACTAGTAAGCTGAATATTGACCTTTAAGATAAGTCGATAGAGGAAATTGAAGCAACAAACAAAGAACATCATGAAATCAAAAGAACTAAGATACAAGAGACAACATAATCAAAAGTTGATTATGATGATATTGAAGATAAAATTAATTTTTGCTTGAATAACTTAAGTAAAGACATTTTGTATGACCATTGGTTATAGTTTCTACATGTCTACCTTTAAAGAATGAGCACAATTTATCTTATGAAGATCAGATGTGAATAATTATTTTTCCAAATACTATTACTAAGGATAGTACTCTAATTGATACTCAAGACTTGCCACGTTCTATATTTATAACCTCCACATATGTAAATAATAACCAATTCAATTTGTTATTTATGTAGCCAAATTCAAATAAAAGCACATGTTTGACTTAATATAATATTGCTTTAGTCGAAGTAGATATTACTCAAATCAATGAATGTGATTTAATAGGATGGCACAACCAAATTTGATATATGGTTGTTCGGATGATGATTCAGTCATATGTTAATGTAATAAAAATACATAGTATGCTAATCAAATTATCACAACAACTCACTAATTAGAAAACTATTAACATGATTAAAGAAAATAAATTTAGAGAGTTGGAAGGACAAATTGTTTCCATTATTGATCCCAAAAGAGATACCATGAATTATAAAGGAATTCGAGATGAAAAATAAAAGGAGATAAAGAACTTGAAAGCCAAGTTGAAAATTCCTTATTTTCAGCTCACTAAACCCAAGGAGTTAATTGAAGCTTATCAAGAAAGGAATAAAGCACAACCAGAGAATATTTCTCTCAAAGACAATATTATAGATCTAACTCAAGAAGTCACTAGATTGAAATCACACAAGGAACAATTTCAAAAGAAATACACAGAGGATATCAACAAAATTCATCAAGGAAGTCAAGGTAATTCTTCTTCTTTTGAATTGATATTAACTCTTATAGATTCAATTTTGGTATCTAATCATGAAGAGAATACTTAGCAAAGACAAAAATATATTAAAGAACTTAAAGGAACAATTGAACAAAAAAATTAGAGTATGCATTAGAACAAACGACTAGCTCCAAAGTTTAGCTCAAGTGGTTTTGAGCTAGACATGAAGCTATTCTTGGTGAAGGAGGTCACAAGTTTGGATATATTGTTCCCTCTTATGATTAGGTCCTATAATCAAGGCCTATGATTTACCTTGTTTACCATCCACGAAGTGGGAAAGTACTCGGGGTTTTCTCACAAATTCTTACTTCGATTTTTTTTTAATAACAAATGATTGGCACACAACACTTAGTGGAAGCAAGAAAAATACTTTGAGATACAATTATTTTTACAATGGATCAGTTTATATTCAAACTTGAAATATATCAATATTGTGAAATAGTGACAATCAATAATGATCAATTGGATATCAACAATCACTTGTCTGGTATTGAGAAGAAATTACTATAGACAGAGAGTATTATTGAATTCATAAATTCCCTTTTGGATCATAATATAAGTATTTGGGAGTGAAAGGAAAGTTTGAAGCAATATTAAATGTTAAAAGTGTTGTATTATAAAAATGAGGTTTGCTTAAATATTTGGCTAAGAAGGTTCAAGAATTTCATCAATTAACCATTAAATTCAGGAGATAATTCAAGAATATTAAAAATCTCATTTTTCGAGCCCCTTGGGGAAATGACTCATGGATACACTCAATATATTCTTAATCTCAAATATTAGTTGCATGTCAATTTAATATGAAATTTGGTATAGGAGAAAATCAAGTCTTCTCATGAAAGATTATTGTTGACTCATTGGAAAATATTTTTCTATTTTTTCTTTACTTATTGATCTCGTGATAAACCATCATGCTAATCCTTATACCATATGAAAAATTATTGTTAACTCATTGGAAAATATTTTTCTATTTTTTCTTTACTTATTGATCTTATGATAAACCATTATGCTAATCCTTATACCATAACTACGAAATTAAAAGTATTATAAAAAAAATTCTCAAGAAACCATTCCCAAAAAATGCTGAATGGAGTGATATGATTCAATTGATTGAAATGATATGATTCAATTTAAAGATATTCCCATGAAGCTTCACTATGAAATAATGGCACAAACCGAGGAAGAAAGTGAAACAATAATGGAAGCAACCCAAAGTATTGCATAAGCGAGTAGTCAAAATAAAAAAGAATGAATCCATAAAGGAAAGAAGATAATGATCAAGGAACCGACAACTAGCATTCCATAATCCAACAAGAAAAGTTAAAGTGGTCCGAAGATTAAGTTTAAGAAGTAATTATCTTAATTAGGTTTATTTAAAATTTCAGTTTAAAGTTATATGAAAAATACTTTTAAAAACATATTTTGAAGACTTTATGAGGGTTGACATTTTCTACAAAGTTATATATGGATTTATAAGAACTCTCTCTAACGAGGATGTCTGGTCCTTCAAGTGTTTTGACATCATTCATTTAATGGTTTGAAGTGATATTCGACATTGATTCCTCTTGGCTTTATGTAGTGTTTGTCATTTCGTTTCATATATATGTTTTAATTTCATTATAGATCAATTTATTGGTTACCACATGAATTCGGCACAATGATTTGACATGAGATTTCCTGGAAATTAGTTCATTATCTAGTTGATATATTTTCATTTTAACATATATGGTTATTTTTATGATTATCTAGCTTAAAATATTTCAGTGAATAATATTTGTTACCTAACATATTGAGTATTTATTCTTCTTTATGGATTTAAATGTTGTTCAAGAAATTAAACTGTAATGGCTCTAGTTTAAATTTTTTTGTTTATTTGATGTGATTTATTTAAGTTTGATAACATGTTTCTTTTTTTTTTATTTAAAGTAATTTGATTTTAGTTTATTGCATGTCCATTATGTTTTAAGTTGGGATCTAGTTTTCTTGAGAGAACTCGATAGGAATTTGATAAAGTTGCATTGTTTTAAAATCATTATTATATTCTTTTAAGATATGTGGAATGGATTATGATAGCGATTTTATGCCTACCTACTTTCCTTACTTTTGAATTGAATGACTAGCCCCTCTAGATTCTCGGTTATCTTTAGGAAGCCTAAGGAAGTAGAAGTATCTTTTAAACCTCACATGGTACCTTGGTATTGCTCCCGCATAAGAACAACCTGAGGAACACCATTATTCATTTGCAATTAGGAAGTGTACCACCTAACATTAGGCCTTACATGTATCCATATGCACATATGAGTAATATTGAGTGTATGATCCAAGAAATGTTAGAGGCTAACATCATTCAACCTAGCCAAAGTTCTTTATATTCACTAATAGTGATGGTTATGAAAAAAGATGGTTCATGGTGTATGTTTCCATATTATAGACAACTCAACAAAATAACCATCAATGATAAGTTTCATATTCTTGGCATTGATGAATTACTAGATGAATTAGACGGACACATTTTTTTTACTAAGTTGGATCTTCATTCAAGATATCATCAAATCAGAATCAGGAAAGAAGCCATTCCCAAAACAACCTTTATAACACATGAAGGTCATTATGATTTTTTGGTTATTCCATTTGAACTTACTAATTCACCTTCAACATTTCAATGCTTGATGAATTATGTTTTTATGCCCTTAGAAAACTATTATTAGTATTTTTTGATGACATACTAATCTACAAAAGAGATTGACAAGATCATGTACAACATGTCGATAGAGTATTACAACTATTAGAAGGGCAACAAATTTATTCATAGACTTTGTTAGTTGTGGAGCCTGATTATCTTCCTGATTCAAAAGTATTCGTTTTTAGCCGTGTTTATACCCCATGAAGACTTTACACCTGAAAATAATGTACACTCATCCACGTGGGAGAGTGCATCTATCCCCCCGATTGGGGGTTCGGGGGTAAAGCCCCCGAAGGAAAAATTGCCTTGTAAATGTATATTGTAATTTCATTGTAAATATGGATCGTTCATTATAAGGTCACAAATCTAATGGTATAATTTATGTTAGGGTTTTTTTCCCTAGAAGGAAACCCTATTTTATGAGGGAAATGTATTGTGGCTAGGCAATATAGAGAATATTGTATTATGAGAGAGAAGACTGTGAGACAAAGAAGAGGAAGTTACATCGGGTTTGTTGTAGGTTGTATCCCTTGATTTGTTGGATAATAATAAAGGAAGGACTTGGAAATTTATATGGTGGTCATAGCCCACACTCGGTGAACTACATATATGTGTGTCTCTATTGTATTGTGTATCTTCTGTGTTTTATTTCTGCATTTATTTTATTTTATTCCTCTGTGATCCTGTTTTTCTAACAACTTGTATTAGAGCGAAAGGTAACTAGTAGGAAAAGAGGGTTCCTCATTCGAGTGGGAGAAAGGGAGAAATATGGGAAGATTAGGTTCGAGAATTTTAATGGCCAAAACTATGAGTTATGGAAGATGCTGATGGAAGATTATTTATATCAGAAGGATCTATTCCTACCATTGGGCGGAATAGAAAAGTAGATGATGACTATGGAGGACAAAGAATGGGAGATTCTTGACAGAAAGGATATAGAAATGATACAACCGAGCTTGGAAACATCGGTGGCATTCAATATTTCGAATGGAAATACAACGAAGGATTTGATGGACGCATTGGCTAAATTATATGAAAAAGCCTCAGCATCCAATAAGGTATGTCTAATAAAGAAATTATTTAATATAAATATGTGAGAAGGTGGGTCTGTTGCAGATCATTTAAATGAATTTAATAAGGTTACTAATCAACTAAGTTCTATAAAAGTGGACTTTGATGATGAGGTCAGGGATATTATAATCTTGTGCTCATTGCCATAATGATGGAACGATTTGGTCATGGTTGTAAGTAACTATGTCTCTGGTTCAAATACTTTAAAATTTGATGATTTTGTTGGTGTTATCCTTAGTGAGGAAATGCAATGGAAAAGAATAGTTCAGACATTAGTTAATGTGTTGAACATGGAGAACAAGGGAAGACAAAAAGATAGAGGAAAGGGACTAGGGAACCACGAGAATTCTAGGAAGGCCAGATCCAAATCCACACTTGGAAATCTAGAGTGTTGGAATTGTTGGAAGAAAGGACATCTAAAGAAAGACTGCATAGCTCCAAAGAAGCAAAGAGATGGACAGTAGGAGAAAAATCAGGAAGCAAATGTAACAAGTGATGTGATACAAGATGCTTTGATTCTTTCTGTAGATAATATTTATGAGTATTGGGTGGTAGATTCAGGGGCTTCATTTCATGCCACACCCCATAGGAAACATTTTCTAAATTAATTTCAAGGTGATTTCAAACAGGTTCATTTGGTTGATGATGCACCATGCAAAATTGTTGGAATGGGAAACGTACAAATAAAGCAAAGCAATGGAAACCAATGGTTGTTGAAAGAGGTATGACATGTTCCATATCTAAGGAAAATATAATTTCAACATGATGCAGGAGCATCGCCAACTCAACAAGCGAGCTAGCACATCAAGCAGAGATCAACTGGGAAAACAAACCCAAAATTTTGAAAAGTGCTTTGGGATTTTTGCGCAAGTCTTCAATGAATTATTAAGAGATGGCGCACTCGTATTGTAAAGGGGACCTTGAGCCTTTAATATCTCTTCCTTAGTAGATAGGAAGGCATTTAATAGATTTAATGCAAGTAGATAGATGTTTTAATTCTAGATTAAACAGTTTCAATTTTCGAGAGGGAAAACGGATATATACACCCTCACTTGTACATTGTAACATTATTCAGAAGCGAACATTCATGAGAGAAGAGCAAGCAGAGAAATCTGTGGAGAACACCCATGTACAAAATATTGAATTAATAGAAGAGAGTTTGTGATTCAATTTCATCGCTGGTGTTGTTTTTTTGTGCATGTTGTTTATGTGCTCATGAATGTTTGCTTTATGGTCATGCATTTTCTTTGAATATGCCGTGTATGTGATTTCAGGGTTTCAAACTAAAGTCTGAGAGAGAGAGAAGAGAATAAGTTTCAATCATTTTTCTATCTGAGCCAGGAGATTCCTGCATAGAGTGCAGATGAATTCATTCACATAGAGTGTGTTGATGAAGGCTCAATAGTTAAACACTTATTCTCATTCATCCAGAGTTATAGGGTTTTTGTGGGAGCTGTGTGAAGAGAGCACAGGTGAAATTAGGAGTCTCAGTAGTAAATCTGAGCAGAAGAAGGCAGAGACTATTGTTGCGAGAAGTGCACAGATTCTGAAAGACTCAACACTTTGGGAGTTGTTGAAGGTCGAACACGAAGAGTGTTCGCAAAGTCTCTGAAGGAATCAGAGATGACAAGCTCAGGAGGGATAGTTCCTTCATGATATCATGGAGGAGAACTCAGGATATGATTCGAAGAAAGTTCGAGCAGGAAGGAGTCTTAGATCGGGAGGAGTCCTTGAAGGGGAGGAAGCAACGGTTAGGATTTGTCGAGGGAACCAGCGAAATACTGTCAACCGTCAGATCTGGGAAAGTTGCGTCGGAGTTAAGCCTAAGCATGCAGGGGAAGTAATCTAGAGCCATCGGGGTTCGACTCATCAGGGAATAGGGGTTTGCGAAGACAGGAGTTTTGTGCCTGCTGAAATCGCGATTAGCGAATTTCTGACGCGAGCAGAACCGTTTCCGAGAAAAGGGGAGTCATTGGATCTGCATGTGACCTCGCGTTTCGGGTAATTGTGAGTTGAAGACCCAAGCTGGCGTAGAAAATATCACGATATCACGAGAGGCGATATCCTGATAGGTTCGGAACCATCGATCATGTGAGACATGTGTCAGAAGATCCTGAGGAGTCGGGGATCGGAGAATCGGGGTTCTCAACAACAGAGAACACTTACCTGTTCGATTCGCGATCTGCGATATCCTGACGGTGATGTGGCAGTGTGGGACCACAGGTGATGGTGGAGTACAAGTGGCATCATATAGAGAATCGGGGAAAAGAAATTCCCGAGTCCATCGACATCAGGACTCGCAATCTCATGAGTTCCAAATTTTCGATAGAAGGGAAAAAGGTGGAGAGGTCAAATCCACATGTGTGTCAGGAGATCGACCCATCGGGGTTCGGAGTTCTGGGATTCGAATTGTTGACATCGCAAGTAGCAATTTTCTGATAGAGGAAGCTCTGACAGAGAGGGGGGAGAAAGTCAGCGATTGACCCGTATCGGGATTCGAGGAATCGTAAGGCATAAGGCGTGTGACTACAAAATTCACAAAATTGCAAATTTTGATTTCCCGATTGGTAAGGGAGATCAGTGGAGAGTTGTTGTGGGTAAATAATTTTCGACGAAGAATTAGAGGATCATTTACTCTCTTCGGGCCAAAGTCAGAGAAGGTCCTGGTGATCGCAGACGTGCCCTGGTGACATCTGCACCAAGTGGTATCAGAGCAAGAATTTTACTCTTTGTTTTCTGCAACAGGGAGAGAGAAGAATTCACCATGCTGCCTAGAAGTGAGAGACAATCACCCGACCCAGAAGATAGGGAGGTGAGAAGAAGAGGTAGGCCGACAGGGAATCCAGAGATGGAAAGATAGATATGAGATCTCAGAGAGAGACTCGAGGAGATGGAAATAGCTAAGAGACGCACAACTGGTGCAGGTGATCTTAGTGATTCTGACAATGAGGTTGAAGCTGAACCACAAGGAGAAGTTGCAGTCGAAGATGCAGAAAACGAGCGATTAATTAAGGCTATCGCTCGGATGAGTTCTAAGACCAAAATGGATATTCCAGTCTACGAAGGAAGTCTGGATGCAGAAGAGATGTTGGACTGGATCAGGGCTCTGGACATCTACTTCGATTATGAAGATATCGAGGAGGATAAAAAGGTCAGGCATGTTGTCACAAAGTTGAAGGGACACGCATCATTGTGGTGGGACAAGCTACACGAGGATAGACGTTCCAAAGGAAAACAAAAAATAAAAAGCTGGGATCGAATGATTGCTAAGATGAAAGCAAAGTTCATCCCAAGGGACTATCAAATTAATCTGTTCAGGAGGATGCAGAACCTGAGGAAGAAATTGATGACGGTGAAGGAATACACCAAAGAGTTTTATAAGCTCAATATGCGAGCAGGTCATCGGGAGAGCGATGATGAGAAGGTTGCCAGATACCTGAATGGTCTAAGATATGACATTTAGGATGAATTAAGCATGAAAACCATCATAACGGTTGAGGATTCTTACCAGATGGCTTTGAAGGCCGAGGAGAAGTTGGGCCGTAAGCAAGGACAGTGAGGGCGAGGCAGAAGTCATCCCAGAGGCAAGGTAGTTGCCCAGGAGAAATATCAGAAGCCCAAGGAGGAATGGAAGAAACCTCAGGGTAAGATTGAGAGAGGTGGAACCTCACAGCAAGGACAACAATATGCTAAGTCGAGGAGACAGCATAATGAACAGAGAGGAGATTATGCTAATTCAAACACTTTTCCTCGTACTAGAGGTAGGGGAAGAGGCTGAGGTGGAGTGATCACATGATTCATGTGTGGAAAGGATGGAAACAAGGCAATTGACTGTCCAGACAGGAAAAAAGACAGAGGAGAAGCTCACATCGCCGAGGCACAGAGGCGAGTTGCTGAAGAAGAAGGTGCAGAAAGAGGAAGCTCACTTATGATGTGAAAAGTCCTTTTAACACCTGAGAAAGAGGTGTAGGAAAGTTCAGCTCAGAGGACCAGACTATTCAGGACAGCCTGCAAAACCAAGGATAAGAAATGAAAGGTTATTGTGGATAGCGGAAGCATCGATAATCTCGTTTCAACCAAGATGGTGGAAAAGTTGGAGCTGGAAACGACTGATCACTCGAGTCCATATAAAGTATCATGGTTACAGAAAGGACATCAGGTGAGTGTCACTAAACAATGTTTAGTTGAATTTAAAATTGGGGGATATAATGATAAAGTCTTGTGTGATGTCATTCCCATGGATGTATGTCATTTGTTACTGGGTAGACCATGGCAATATGATCGAAATGTGGTTCATGATGGAAGAATGAACACATATACTTTAGAAAAGGATGGGAGGCCACACAGACTGCTTCCGATAAAGGATAAAGAAGTGAAAACGGAAGTAAGCAACATGATACTTCTCATGAGTGGGAAGGAGCTTCTCACAGAGATGGAGAAGAAGGAAAATCCACAATTCTTTGTGGTCAGGAAACTGAGAATTGTCCTGACTAGCATGAGAGTAGATGACTTACCAGTTGAGATTCAGGAACTACTGGGAGAGTTCACTGACATCATCGTGGACGAATTACCTCGTTCGTTGCCACCGATGAGAAGTGTGAGTCATCACATCGATATCATACCAGGAGCAAGTTTGCCAAATAAAGCTGCGTACAGATTAACGCCACAAGAAAATGAAGAAGTCAAAAGGCAGGTACAGGAGTTGCTGGATAAAGGACTAGTCAGGGAAAGTTTAAGTCCGTGTGTCATTCCAGCAGTGCTTAGTCCAAAGAAGGATGGAGGTTGGAGAATGTGCACCGAATCCAGAGCGATCAACAAAATTACCATCAGGTACAGATTTCCACTGCCGAGAATGGATGATCTGATGGATTGCCTAAGCGGGGCAAATTATTTTTCAAAAATTGATCTAAAGAGTGGATATCACCAGATTCAAATGAGGGAAGGTGATGAATGGAAGACAACATTCAAGACGAATGAAGGTTTGTATGAATGGTTGGTCATGCCGTTTGGTTTGACAAATGCGTCGAGCACATTCATGAGGCTGACGAATGAAGTCCTGAAGGAATTCATCGGGAAATTTGTAGTCATATATGTGGATGATATATTGATCTACAGTAAGATGAAGGCTAAACATTTGAAACATTTAGCCATTGTGGTGAGAAAGCTACAACAGGAGAAGTTGTTGATTAATATGAAGAAATATTCATTTATGCAGACAAAGCTCATTTATTTGGGTTTTTTTATTTCAGCGAATGAGTTGAAAATGGATCCAAGTAAAGTGGAAGTGATCAAGAATTGGCCATCACCGAGAAATTTTTTCGAGGTGAGGAGTTTCCATGGATTAGCTAGTTTCTACCAGAAATTCATTAGGAATTTTAGTGGAATTAGCGCAACAATGATGGACACAGTGAAGAAGCGACACAGAGGCTGAGAAGAGCTTCAACCTGTTGAAGCGGAAGATAACGGAACGACCAGTTTTGGTGTTGTCGGACTTCAATAAGACATTTCAAGTGAAATGTGATGCGAGCGGATATGCTATAGGAGCGGTCTTGATTCAAGAGGACATGCCAATTGCATATTTCAGCGAGAAGTTGGATGGCGCAATGCTGAAATACTCCATGTATGATAAGGAGTTTTATGCCATCATACAGGCTTTAAAGAAGTGGAGGCATTACTTGATCCCAAAAGAATTTGTATTGTACAGCGATAATCATGCATTGCAGTTTGTGAGTCAACAACATAAGTTGAATCAGAAGCATGCAAAATGGGTAGAGTATATACAGAATTTCACGTTTGTGATTAAACACATTTCAGGGACTGCTAACAAAGTGGTTGATGCTTTGAGCAGGAAATGTTTGTTACTACAGGATTTCAGAGTCAAAATGTTGGTTTTGAAAACCTTAGGGACATGTACGCAGGAGATGCAGATTTTGCAGAAGCATATGAAGCAACTGAGAATCCAATTCTCAGAGATCGAAGCCCATGGATAGACTACATGATCTAGGAAGGATTGTTGTTTAGAGGCAATCAACTGTGTATTCCAATTTTCTCCATGAGGGAGAACTTGATGAAGGAAAAACATAGTGGAGGCTTAACAGGGAATTTTGGCCACGACAAAACATTTGCAAAGCTAAGCGAATCATAATTTTGTCCAGGCATGCGAGCGGATGTCAAACGATTTGTTGACAGATGTAGGATTTGTCAACACTTGAAGGGGAGAAAACAGAATGCAGGGTTTTATCAGCCATTGCCCATACCGGAGAGGCCATGGGAGGCGATTAGCATGGATTTTGTATTGGGTTTGTCGAGGACGCAAAGAGGTGTTGATTTCGTCTTTGTGGTGGTAGACAGGTTTTCAAAGATGGCACATTTTATACCCTTCCAGAAGACCAGCGATGTGAATCACATCGCAAACTTGTTTTTCAAGGAGATCATTTGACTCCATGGATTCTCAAGAAGTATAGTGTCGGACAGGGATACCAAATTCATAGGGAATTTTTGGAGGACTCTATGGAAGAAGCTAGGGACTAACTTGGCGTTTAGTTCAGCTTACCATCCACAGACAAATGGGCAGACGGAAGTGGTCAACAGGAGTTTGGGAGACTTGTTGAGAAGCCTGGTGACAGAGTACCATAGAAGCTGGGACAACATATTTCCACAGGAGGAGTTCTCATACAACGATTCAGTGAATTGAAGTATAGAAAAAAGCCCATTTCAGATTGTATATGGGACACAACTGAGGGGAGTTTCTGAACTCAGAGAGTGAGAACAAGTTGCGACTAGCAGTGCTAGTGCAGAGGAATTCGCTGAAGCAATGAAAGAACTTCACGATGAGGTGAAGCAACAAATGATAAACACAAATCAGGAGTACAAGCGCAGAGCAGATCAGCATCGGAGACAACTTCAGTTTGAAGTTGGTGATCTTGTTCTGGCACATCTGAGGAAGGATAGGTTCCCAAGAGGAACATATAACAAACTAAAAATGAAGAAAATTGGGCCATGCAGGATCCTGAAGAAATTTGGAGAAAATGCTTATGAAATTGAGTTTCCGGATGGCATCGGGATATCTCTGATATTTAATGTTTCGGATCTATACCCATACAAGGCTAGAGAAGCAGAAACTAGAACTAAGGAACCAGTGGTCCAATGGCAGAAGCTATTACCAGTTGTAGAGAAGCCACAGATGGAGTGTATACTAGACAAGCGAGTGGGAAAGAAGACCAGGCGAAAGCAATACTTTGAATATCTGGTGAAATGGAAGAATCATCCAGTGGAAGATGCCAATTGGGAGATAGAAGCAGTCATTCAAAAGCATGGATAGACCGTGTGGGATCTCATGGACAGGAGCCCATGAAAATTTTCAAGCCGAGGAATATGATGCAAGACCATCGCCAACTCAACAAGCAAGCCAGCACATTAAGTGGATATCAGCTGGGAAGACAAACCCAAAATTTTGAAAAGTTCTTTGGGACTGTTGTGCAAGTCTTCAATGAATTATTAAGAGATGGCGCACTCGTATTGTAAAGGGGACCTTGAGCCTTTAACATCTCGTCCTTAGTAGATAGGAAGGCATTTAATAGATTTAATGTAGGTAGATAGATGTTTTAAGTCTAGATTAGACAGTTTCAGTTTTCAAGAGGGAAAATGGATATAGACACCCTCACTTGTACATTGTAACATTATTCAGAAGCCAGCATTCAAGAGAGAAGAGAAAGCAGAGAAATCTGTGGAGAACACCCATGTACAAAAGATTGAATTAACAGAAGAGAGTCTGTGATTCAATTTCATGGTTGGTGTTGTTTTTCTGTGTATGTTGTTTATGTGCTCATGAATGTTTTCTTTCTGGTCATGCATTTGCTTTGAATATGTTGTGTATGTGATTTCAGGGTTTCAAACTGAAGTCTGAGAGAGAGAGAAGAGAATAATTTTCAATCATTTTTCTGTCTGAGCCAGGAGATTCCTGCATAGAGTGCAGTTGAATTCATCTGCATAGAGTGCRTTGATGAAGGCTCAATAGTTAAACACTTATTCTCATTCAACCAGAGTTATAGGGTTTTCATGGGAGCTGTTTGAAGAGAGMACAGGTGAAATTATTAGTCTCAGTAGTAAATCTGAGAAGAAGAAGGCAGAGACTGTTGTTTCCAGAAGGGCACAGAGTCTGAAAGACTCAACACTTTGGGATTTGTTGAAGGTCGAACATGAAGAGTGTGTGCAAAGTCTCTTAAAGAATCAGAGTTGAGAAGCTCAAGAGGGATAGTTCCTTCGTGATATCGTGGAGGAGAACTCAGGAGATGATTCGAAGAAATTTCAAGCAGGAAGGAGTCTTAGATCAGGAGGAGTCCTTGAAGGGGAGGAAGCAATGGTCGGGATCTGTCGAGGGAACCAGCGAAATCCTGTCAGCCGTCAGATCTGGTAAAGTTGTGTCGGAGTTAAGCCTGAGCGTGTAGGGTAAGGACTCTAGAGCCATCGAGGTTCTTCTCATCGGGGAATCGGGGTTTGCGAAGACAGGATTTTTGTGCCTGTTGAAATCGTGATTAGTGAATTTTCGACGCAAGCAGAACCGTTGATCCAAGAAAAGGGGAGCCGTTGGATCTGCATGTGACCTCGCGTTTCAGGTAATCATGAGTTGAAGAACCAAGCTGGCATAGAAAATATCGCGATACTGTGAGAGGCGATATCCTGATAGGTTCCGAACCATCGATCGTGTGATACGCGTGTCAGAAGATTCCAAGGAGTCGGGGATCAGAGAATCAGGATTCTCAATGACAGAGAAGACTTACCTGTTGGATTCACGATCTGCGATATCCCGACGGTGACATGGCAGTGTGGGACCACAGGTGCTGGTGGAGTATAGGTGGGATCATATCAAGAATCGGGAAAAAGCAAGTCCCGATTCCATCGACATCAGGACTCGCGATCTCACGAGTTCCGAATTTTCGATAGAAGGGAAAAAGGTGGAGAGTTCAAATCCACATGTGTGTCGGGAGATCGGCCCATCAGGGTTCGGAGTTCTGGGATTCAAATTGTTGACATATCAAGTAGCAATTTTCCGATAGAGGAAGCTCTGACAGGGAGGGGGGAGAAAGTCAGCAATTGACCCGTATCGGGATTCAGGGAATCGTAAGGCATAAGACGTGTGACTACAGAATTCGCGAAATCGCGAATTCCGATTTCCCGATTGGTAAGGGAGATCAGTGGAGAGCTGTTGTGGGTAAAGAATTTCCGACGGGGAATTAGAGGAGCATTTACGCTCTTTGGGCCAATGTCAGAGAAGGTCCTGGTGATCACGGAAATGCCCTGGTGACGTCTGCACCACAATAGGACACTTGGCAAGTGAATGTTGTATATCCATATTTACAGATAATGTGTGGAAGGTCACCAAAGGATCATTGGTGATTGAAAAAAGAGAGAAGGTAGGTACATTGTATTTATGTATTGGTAATACTAACTCTTCTATATCTTTAGCTTCTATAGGAGTGTATACAACACTGTGGCATCATAGTCTTGGAGACATGATTGATAAGGGGATACAAATACTTCACAAAATAAATTTGTTACCAAATCTTAAACAAATTGATTTGGACTTCTGTGAGCATTGTGTTTATGGAAAAAAGAAAAGAGTCATGTTTCTTAGAGTCGGAAAATAAAATAAGAGTGAAAGGTTAGATTTTGTGCATACAGATGTATGGGGACCATCTCAGGTATCATCTCTTGATGGCTCTCATTATTATGTTACTTTTATTGATGATGGAACTAAGAAAACTTGGGTTTATTTCATTCGAAAAAAATATGATGTTTTTTATACTTTTAAGAAATGGAAAGCTTTGGCTGACAATGAGACAGGAAAAAGGTTGAAGTGTCTCAGATCAGATAATGGAGGTGAATATTACATCAAGGAGTTTGATTATTATTGTTCATCACATGGTATTCGTAGAGAGAAAACAGTTCCAAGAACACCATAAGAAAATGGTGTGTCAGAAAGGATGAACAGGACAATAAATATAGGAACTTCAAGCTCTTTGGATGGTAGAATTCCAGAGGAGGCATGGACATGTAAAAAGGTAAAATATTATTTTTTGAAGACTTTCGGTTGTGAAACATTTGTCCATATTGATAAAGAAAATAGGACAAAGCTTGAGACAAAATCCAAGAAGTGTACCTTTATTGGATATGGTGTTAATGATTTTGGTTATCTCTTATGGGATTATGAAAATAACAAAATCATTAGGACTAGAGATTTCATATTCAATGAGAAGGTCATGTACAAAGATTAGTTGCAGGGAAAGAAACAGAAAAAAGAAAAACCAAAATACACAGTGCTTGATGAGATCATTGAAAACAATTTCCAAAGGAACTAGAAAATCAAAATGTACAACAACAGGAGCAATAGGTACCTCAAACTCCTACAAGTGTTGTTAGAATATCTACAAGGTTAAGTAGACCATGTGAAAGCAACTCTCATTCATTGTATTATTTATTGTTGGTTGATTCTGGTGAACCAGAATGTTATGAAGAGGCAATGCAGGTAGACACCAAAAATAAGTGGGATCAAGGAATGAAAGATTAAATGGATTCCTTAGTAAATAACCATACTTGGGACTTGGTTCAGTTTCCTGCAGGATCATTGCAAAATAAATGGGTTTATAGGTTGAAGGAAGAAGATGGAGGAAAACAACGATACAAGGCTAGACTTGTTGTAAAGGGGTTTGCATAAAAGAAAAGAACAGATTTTGATGAAATATTTTATCATGTTGTTAAAATGAATTCAATTATGACTATTTTAAGTCTTGTGGCAGTATAAGATTTGCATCTTAAATAGTTATATGTAAAAATAAATTTTCTACATGGGGATTTGGAGGAAGAGATTTATATGTAGCAACCACAGGGGTATGAGGTCAAAGGAAAGGAGAATTTGGTATGCGAGTTGAAGAATATCTTGTATGGCCTAAAAAAATCTCCAAGGTAGTGGTATTTGAAGTTTGACAGGTTTATGACAGAACAAGGTTATAGTAGATGTCATTCTGATCACTGTGTTTATTTTAAAAAGCTAGAAAATGGAAGCTATATTATCTTATTATTGTATATAGATGACATGCTTGTTGCAGGGTCTAATATGAAGGATATAAATGTGCTTAGTAAGAAATTAGATAATTCATTTGTGATGAAGGATTTGGGTTTTGTAAAGAAAATCCTTGGTATGAGAATAACAAGAGACATGGATAATCACAAATTGACATTATCTTGGGGTGAGTACATAGAGAAGGTGTTGGAGAGTTTTAGAATGTAGAATGCAAAAATAGTTAGTACAACTTTAGCCATCCATTTCAAATTAACTAAGAAAATGTGTCCCAAGACATAGGAGGAGACACAATACATGTCTACGGTCCCTTATTCATAAACGATTGGCATCTTGATGTATACGATGGTTTTCACAAGACTAGATATTGCACATGTAGTGGGAGTTGTGAGCATGTATATGAACAATCTAGGTAAATAAAATTGGGAGGAAGTAAAGTGGATTCTCATGTATTTGAGAGGTACTGCTACTCATGCATTATGTTTTGCAGGTTTAGACACTTTTCTATGAGGATATGTTGATTCAGATATGGCAGGTGATAAAAATAGCAGTAGGAGCACCATAGGGTATGTTTTTACTATAGGTGGAATAGTAGTAAGTTGGATTTATAAAATACAAAAGGTTGTTTCACTTTCAAAAATAGAAGCATAGTATGTTGCTACTACAAAGGATAGTAAAGAAATGATTTGGTTACAGAGGTTTATGGAGGAATTGAGAAAGAAGAAGGAGAATAACAGGTTGTACTGTGATAGTGACAGTGTCATTCATCTTTTAAAGAACTTATCCTTCAATTTGAATAATAAGAATATATAGTTGAGGTACCATTTCATAATATCCATCTTGGAAGATGGGCATTTGAAGTTAGAAAAGATACACACGAGCCAGAATCTTGTAGACATGTTAACAAAGGGAGTAATGAGGGAGAAACTAAGTTCTTTCTCAGTTTCATTTGGGCTTCAATAATGAATGTGAACATGAGAAATTTTCCAGGTCTAAGAAGGTTCATAGTCCAGCAGATATAAGAACGGTGGAGTTGTTGAGATCAGTCTCCAAGTGGGAGATTATTGGTTGTGGAGCCTGATTATCTTCCTGATTCATAGGTCTTTGTTTTCAGCTATGTTTATACCCTATGAATACTTTACACCCTATAATAATGTACACTCATCCACACGAGGGAGTGTAGGGGGGGTTACCCTCCCTGCGGGGTCCGAGGGAAAGCAGGCCCCTAAACAAAAAATTTCCTGGTAAATGTGTATTGTAATTTCATTGTAAATATGGAATCTTCATTATAAGGTCATATATCTAATGATATAATTTATGTTAGGGTTTTTTTCCCTATAAGGAAACCCTCTTTTATGAGGGAAATGTATTGCATCTAGGAAATATAGCAAATATTGTATTCTGAGAGATGAGACTGTGAGAGAAAGAAGAGGAAGTTACAATAGGTTTGTTGTAGGTTGTATCCCTTCATTTGTTGGATAATAATAAAGGAACAACTTAACATTTTTTCTAGTGGACATACCACACACCGGGTGAACCACGTATATCTGTGTCTCTATTGTATTGTGTATCTTCTATGTTTTATTTTTCGTTTTTTTTTTTTTCTCCCGAATCTTGTTTTTCTAACAGCCTTCCAAGTATTCCTTTGGGGTTAAGTGGAATATTTGGGTCATATTGTATCTCATGAAGGTGTAAAAGTGAACCATAAGAAAATTAAAGATATGAGGTAATTGGGAATTCCCAAAACCTTGAAAAAACATGGAATATTCTTAAGATTGATATGATATTACTGCAATTTTATCAAGAACTATGGTCAAATAGAAACACCTATAACAACATTATTACAGAAAGAGTCATTTTCTCGGACTTAAGAAGCAACCAAATATTTTGAAAAAATTAAGGATGTTATCTGTACAACTCTTGTTATGGCCACACCTAACTCCACAAAACATTTATTGTGGAGTGTGATGCCTTAGTCAATGGAATTGGTGCAACTTTAGTCCAATAAGGAAGGACTCTTACCTTTAAATGAAACTAACTTAAAGGAAAAAACTTACTTAGACCAATTTATGAAAAAGAAATGTTGGTGATACTACATCCAATTAATAAATGATACCCTTACCTAATATGAAGAAACTTCAAAGTAAAAACAGATCATGATAGTTTGAAGTACTTCTTGGAGAAACAATTATCTTCAAAAAATAAAAATAAAAATGGGTTACAAAGATTCTAGGTTATGACTTTGAAATTATCTACAAAAAAGGAAAACACAATATTTTGGTAGATGCACTTTCAAGGAAATAAGAAGAAACAAAGGGTTCAATATGTTTTATTTATATTATGCAATATCATTGGGTGGAAGAAACAAGGATAGAATGTAAGCAATAAAAATAAGTTTGCATTAGATATATCTGTATCTGTAACATACCCAACCACTAGGTTAGGCCATGCTACATCAAAAATCCCACCAATAACACTCTAAAACTAACTTGTCACATACCCGGTACAACAAATACCAAAATGATTTGCAAAGGTATTGATATGAAACCTACCCATTTTCATTGTACTTTGATATTCTCCCTCTTAAACTGATTACAAATTTCCATTCCATTCTTTGGAATCAAGAAACATGCATTCAACAGATGAAATTAACAAGAACATGCCAAACCATCCAAGAAATAAACAGCATGCCATGAACAACAAATAACCAGCAAACATGCACACACAAATACATCTCAAAGATAAATAAATACATAGCGAGCTATACATTATACAAAAAACTATAGAAAGAACTTATCTTCCCACATAAAAATTTACTAACTCACTGGAGACCAAGGAAATTCCTCCCAACCATAGACATTATTGTTCATTTACTCTCAGCAATAGTGTCACCCTTGATCTAGGGCTATGAATCCATAAGGACAAGACTTATGACAAATACAAAAACACACCAGTTAGCTAAAAATATCTCATGTTTTCCCAACCACACAACAAATCCTAATTTTCATCTCTCTTCCCCTCCATCCTGCACAACCCAAAGAAATAAACCACTTTCTCTTCCATGCGGTCCCTCGGGTTATTCCATTTCTCTCTAGGGATCAAGTGTTACTATTCAGGAAATCTCCATGGTAGAAATTCCAAGGGTTCTCAATTGTGTATAATTCTTTCATAACTACCATCGATATCATGCACATAAGAATCCATTCCCTCCTGGAATGATCAGTAATTCCACATATCCATCTAGCAATGGCTCTCTACCTCCAACCATTTGTTTCCATGCCCAAACCAAGAGCACAAGAATGAAAAAGAGTGAATGAATGATTAATAATGAATGAAGAATACAAATGAAAAGAGTGAACCCCCAAATATCCCAAAGAGGCTTTTATATATTTACTTGGAAATCAAGAACCACGTGGCCTTCCCCAAGAAGCTCATGCAACCACTTTTCTCAATGAAATAGAAGATGGGTAAATATAACAAAAATACTTATCTTGTTTATCCCCCTTTCTCGTGGAATCATAGCCCCCTATCTCTTGTCCTTGTCCATACTGCAACTAGTGATGTATTTTATTAATTTATTTGAAGTATTACATTTCCTAGCCATGTTGGCCCCTTTTCAAATTTACCATCTCACTAGCCTAAGTCCCAATTACGTAATACATTCTAGTCATGGGGATCAAAATTGGGTGTGTTACATTCCCCTCCCCTTATTTTTGGTAATGTCCTTAGTTCACAACACCAATTCCATCCATTATTCATATACATAGGCACTCCAACCTAAAAATCATGCATACATAGGAACTCCAACCAAAACATGCATCATGTCCTCACAATTTATAATTATCTCGCAGCAGTTCCAACTAAAAAAATTTCATTCATCATCCAAAACAACCCAATGAGTGTAACCCCTTGTCTTCCCTATATTCCTTCAGGTTGTACCACTTCTCTTAAGGGATTCAGTGCACTCGGCCAAGAAGTTTCATAGTTGTGACTCAATAACTACAATTGCAACAAGTCCACTAGACTTTCTTCATTCCATGCCTTTGTCATTGAGATTGATTTCTCTCTGATGCTATTATTCCCGAGATTATAGATTCAATAGCCAATAATCTTATATGTATTACACACATAAAGTCATCATGGGATATCAATATAACAATTTTCAATCATAAATGTCAAATCTGTTTAATACAAGAAAACATAATTTCCCAAGCATGAGCCTCCTACCCATAATTTGTTTGGTTCTTTCCATGGTAGATATCAATATTTATTATGTATTAAAATAATTCCATGCCCAAGACCATTCTTTCTGCAATCTTCTCAACCTTCACTCATCCAAACCAATTGTTAGCATATTACAACAATTTTTCATTTCTCAAATATGTTTTTTACAGGAAAATAAAATTCCTTGGGCATGAGGTTTCTACTAATAATTTCTTGTCTCTTGAAGCATTAGTAATTGGTATTATTTATGGGATTATATCCGTTCCATATATAATACCATTGTCCCTACAATTTCTTCAATTTACTAGCAGTGAAACAAATTGTCGGTAATTTTTAAATTCCAATTTCCAAAACTATTTTATAGAGAAAAAATAAAATTTCCAAGAACATGATTTTGTTCATAATGTTTGTCTCTTGCAGTAATAGAGACCAATATTCCTTATGGTTTTACATTATTTCCATATTCAATATTACACTACTTGCAATTTTCCCAATTTACACTCAGTCAAACAAACTGTCAGTGTCTTATGTAAAATATATATTTTCATGGAAACAATTACAAAAATTCACATAGTGATCTTATAATTGTTTACAAATACAATTCAATCACTTCCAGTAATCCAACCATTAACTGTAATGAACCCATCATTGTGTACACATGTATTATTAGCCAATCTTTTCTTTCTTGTAACATTTTAAGTAGCTCAGAAAGTGATCTCAGAATTGTAACAAACTAACAATTCAATAACCTTTAGTTAGTATTCATATTAAATATTATGCAGTTATCCTTCATTATGAATTTTCAGTGATACATGCCTTTCATAATAAAACACATAATTACAAATAAAATAACAACTGACGTTGGTTTGATCTCTTGGGATGACCCAGGTTTTAACTATAATATTACCAACATACCCTTCTACCACTGGCCCTTCCGAATACCAAAAGGCAACACAGCGCACAGAGTGCACTGTGTAGTCTCACCTGAGATGGATTCTATGGGTGGTCATAGGACTCATATGTCTGCAACCATGGGATCAAATGTGTATCTCTTAGAGGCATTTAGCCTACTTATTGTTAACCTTCAAACCCTGATTAGATCTTATTCCATATCAGTGTCACAATTATTCTAATAGGACATCATTAACCATTATAGACGCATGTGTTCAATGACAAGTATTTATCTACTGTAACAAAAGATTCTAATATGAACACTAGCTATAAAATTCATTTATTTATAGCTATTCTACAGATTCCATTCGTTTATTCTTAGTACACAATGTTATTTTCTTTATCATTTAACATGTTCATCATAAACTTACTAAATCAAATACAATCAGAAACACTGCATACATTCACACAAAACACAAATATATCATGGTTCACCCCCATGTGGGAATACATCCATAAAGACTTTCCACTTGGGCTCTTTATTCATCTTCATGAAAAATATAGTGTTGTGCATTGTACATTCCTTCCTTCATTACAACTGATCTCCATAGATCACAATAGTCCTCATAGCACTTGGAATTTGTAATCTACACCAACTACAACACCGATCTCTCTTCTGCAGGGTGTCATTAACAACAAAAATGACAATCGAGAACAACCACCACGACCACCCTTTCAAAATACTAATAAATTCCACTTATACAAAACTGGGATAGATCCCTTAAAAAAATCCTAACCCTAAAAGGATTAGATTTTCCCACTTTCTAGTTAACTCATCCATGGTTATTCCTCTATCCAACCATTCTCCAAGTCGGTGTTTGTCCACTTTCCAACTACTCCACAAAAAAATTTCCACTTTGTAGTTGCTTTTCTCGGCGCAAATTTTCCTCTATTTATGGCATGCTCCCTTATTTTCCAACGCTTCTTTGATTCCTTCAAAACTTCGTTAATTCTACCCAAAATTATCCCATGCAAACATTCCCCCAACAATGACATCGTGACTCATCATGAGTCACTCATGGACTCCTCCATCTCTTACTACATGTGTCATTGCTTCATACATCTCTGCTATATACTAGTATTGCTCCTTATCCTGGTTTCTCTTCTTTGTCGTGTATGTGCGGTGACTAGAGGTCTCAATATTTCTCCCCCCTCCAAGACTATCTATTCTATGTGTAGTTTTATTGCGTTGATCTCCATGACCAACTACTCACCTTTTTCTGTAGGGGCTCCAACTGATCGTGTCTTGCAATTTTATGTGTCTGCACTACTTTCTCCTCTGTTTGTAGGCTCTTCATTTTTGCCAAAGTCTTGATTTTCTCGGGAAGTGATATTTTATTATATCTTTGTTTTACATATGTCATTACTGCATGCAGTTTATCTTCCCTTATTTGTAGGTCTTGAAAGTTTCCATCTTCTAAGAGTTGTGTTCATAGTTGGGCACTCTTCTCCAACAACTATGTAAATTCTTTGTATCACATGTGCTATTATTTCTACATGTGTTGTTGTGTCTTGCTCTCGCTACACTCTAACTTCTGGAGGATTAGTGGGTATTGCGTGCTCCTCCAACTCATTTATCTGGTCCTTGTACTACTCCAAGGCATGTGTTATTTTCCTCATATTTTCTTTAGTACATACTCCCTTTGATTCTGCGTTGTCTGTGATGGTTCGAAATACTACACAAATGTACTTCTCCATCTCCTCTACATTTTTTTGTGCTATATTCTTTTCTTGTCCTTATTGGCTGATTACTTCCTTCAATGTGATATTTTCCTTGTGTGCTATTTGTAAGTTCATTGCATGAGACCTTTCCCTGGACTAAATTTCTTGTGTGACGCTAATCTATAATCTATACATCACCTTTGTCGGGATCTTGGGAAATGCCAAGTCTAATGTCTCAATGTCCTTCAGGGCATTCTATGTTGTTTCCTCATCGATGAATAACATCTCAGGTGTTATGATAAAGTTTTCATTCCCCTGCACCATGATGTGGATTGTTTCTCCCGCTGGAAAACCTTCCATAGTCTTTGTTGGTGTGTCTTTTTCTTTATTTTATGCCCTTATTTTTAATTTCTCCAATGCAGTCCTTACCTCTTTCACCTGCTCAAAAATTGAAGCCTTATGCCTCTCAGAATTCTCCCACACCTCTGACAGTCGATCTTCGAATGTTGTGGCTACCAATTCCACATCATCTATTGTCAGTGCCATGTGCATTGGTATTTTGTGGGCCTTCACCTTATTCCTGGAGCCATTTTCTTTCTCCCCTGTTCTCTTATTTTGGGAGTCTGATGGAACAGATGACTATGGAATTTATGTTTCCATGCATGTATACTACCTAAATTCTTCCTCCTTAGGTATATCCTATGTAACCATTTGTATTTCTTCTATGCGAACATATTCTGGTGTTCCTCTTGATGCCTACTCTGTGCACGGTGGATCCTGTGTAGAACCACATTGTGATTTATTTTGTGTCATGACTTTCATTTTTCTAGGGCTGCTTTCCCCCACCGAACCTTGTGTTGTCTTCTTCTTCTTATAGGTGCCATTTCTTCCTGTCTGTTCTGTCAGGACTGTTTTGTCCTGCGTTTGAGTTTGTATTGTTGGCACTGTTTTTGGGATTAATGGCACTTTCCATTCCTCATGCCACTCTTAGATTTCCATCTATATGTCCTACATTGTCATGCGGTAGCTTAGATGCAACCACTCCTTGGTTGGGTCCCTCTTCACCTGCAACCACATGCTATGGTGCGATGCTTGAAAATTTTCTATCTGTCCAAACTCCTAGAAAATCTCTAGGGAAATGCTTCATGTGTCATATAAGCAGTTCTGGATATTAGACAAGTATAGAGTGAATACATCACTTTATTTTCTTCTCCTTTGGGGTTGTTGTGCTTCTAAGAGACATGTAGCGAGTTGTGTCACACTTTCTTATTCTCTATAGGAACATATTGTACATTTGTTCTTTCCCTCCTACTAGTGTAATGGGGATGATTAACCACGAGTAGTGGAACTCAGATCCCCAATATTGTTTGTCCTTGGAATCCTCCAAGAAATAATTAAGTAGAGAAGAGGCCCAACTCATCAAGCTCCCCTTCATGCACTACGCTGCAACTTATACCACTCTTGTTGGTACTTCCTACTTTATGCACTTCTACAATAACTTGCACCCTAGCATCCTTGTAGAAAATCTTGTTGTAGAATCATTTATGTTGTTGAACCCGATTCCCCTATTTCCTCTCTCTGTGCCATAATTTGCCTTGATTTCGTCGGAGATTGATTTTTTTTTAGTTTTATTGTATAAGTATTTCTTTGGATTCTCCCCATCTGTGGGTAGCCTAGTGATAGATGTGATGAAGTCCAAATTTATAGGCATTGGCCTATCCATCCACAAAATTCCTCCATGCACCATTTCTAGGAGTTTCTTCACACATCCATTGACATGTTTATTGTGCCCAAAGTGCAGTATATCTAGAAAATTCATGATCTTTGTATTTTAGAGCCCCAAGATCCACTACACAGGCTCCAATAGTAGCGCACCTAATGGGCCCTCTCCTCTACTCTCCATATAGTTATTTTGTGCCAAATATGGGACTTTGACTGTGTCATCCACATCATGATTGGAGTATTTCATGGTGTCTACTCTTCCCACCATCTTGTTGTCTTCCTTTACTCCCTCTAGGATTTTTGGCAATGCTATTGCCAATTCCTCCTGTGTGCACGATATTCCTTGCACACTACTCTCATCTCATGCCTTCTTCTTCCCCTACAGGGATGGCACCCCGACCTCTGGTATGCCCTAGTGCTTTTTTTCATGCTCTTATTCTGGATCTAGGCCCTGTTGCACTGAATCCCTGGTATGTTCGCCCTTTTGTGTCCCTTTTCCCCTAGATGCATCAAATTATGTGCTCTTCACGACCTCCTCAGGTTGCCCGACTTCCTGTGATATGTTTCCTTATTCCTCGACCTGCATGTTGTGTGGTTCAAATTATGATGTATGGATATCATCCACATCCACATGTTTTGTGTCACCCGAGCACTACTTCTTGTGTTTCACCCGACCCTGCTCAGTGCTCCAATGCGTGGTAACAAAATCTTGTTAAGAGTCAGACTGTTGATCTAAAATTTTCAACCTACTCTCCCAAATTCTTGCTCTCTCACACTTAGACTTCACTCTTCGTTATTATCATTAGCGAAAAAACACAAATGACCACATTTCCCCCCATTTTCCAACTTTATAGCGAGATGCGAAATGAAAATTGTTCTCCACTGACAGTTTTCACTTTTTCACCATTTCCTGTGTGCTCCACTTTTGTTCTTGTCAACTATTTTTCAGTGCATAGTGTCTTCAAAACTAGTTTTTTTGCAGCACACTGTTAATTCTAAAAACCAAAAACCTTTTATATTCTCCTATCTTTTTGTATTTTTGTTACATTTATTCTTTTTATGGATTTTTGTCTTTCTCTTCTAACATATAATGTATACAATATGTACAATCATACCTTCTCTCTCTGTTTTCACCTCGGGTTGTTAGGTCGACTGTCTTGATACAACTTCAATTGAATGTCATTCACCAATCCTCTGAGATTCTTCCCTGCAAGATATTTCATTTGCACAACACTTCCATTTGTGATGGTATCTACCTGATAAGGTCCTAACTAGTGCATCTTGAATTTCCCAGGGTGTTGTAAATACTTGTTTTCATAGAGGAGAACTAGATCTCCTTCCTTAAATATTTTTTTCTTTATGTTCCTATCATGTCAATCTTTTTCCTTTGCTTTCTATACTTCCTGGTGGAAGCTTTCTAAAATTCTATCTTCTTCCAACTCCATCAACTAATCCAATCTTTCATACGCAACACCTTATTATTCCATGTCGGTGATTGCTGCAATGCGCAGACTAGGTACTAAATAATCCAATGAACACACTTCTTCCTGCCCATACATCAATATGAATGGTGTATGTCCTATAATATTCTTGCATGTAGTCCTATAAGCCCACAATACTGCTGATACCTTCAAATTCCAATCATCCCTATTCACATTGCAAATCTTTGTCAATGCATTCTCTAGAATCTTGTTAAAAGATTCTACTATACCATTTTCCTAGGGATGGTAAGGTGTTTTCTTATTATGATGTATCTAGAATTCTTTTGTCATAGCTATGATTGTACCATTGATGAAATGGGTACCCTTGTCACTCAAAAAAATTCTAATACATGCAAATTTTGTCACCACGTTCTCAAAGAGAAACCACACTGCAGTGTTTATGTTGCATTCCTTCAATGGGGTTGCTTCTACCCATTTGGTTAAGTATTTTGTTGCAATGATGATGTATCTGGCTCCTAATCTCCTTTTTGGTGGGTTAATGGGTCCAATGAAATCCACAACCCATTTATCTAAAACCTATAAAGTTACTAGGGCCATAAGTGTCATTTCATCTCTTCTGGATGGTTTTCCCACCCTCTGACAAACATCATAGTTCTAACAGTATTCCTTTGCATCCTTATCTATTTTAGCCACCATAATCCTGCGTACAACACTTTATGTGATGTAGGATTTCCTGCATAGTGCCCTCCAACTATGCCTTCATGTTATTCTTCTAACACCATCGAGTGTTCATGCTCCATCACACATCTTCCTAGAATTCCATCTGCACCTAACTATTTTTTTTGCCCGACAGTAAATTCCTTTGGAGCCATTCCCGTGCTCAAGAATCCAACAATTTCAGCATAATAATCAACAACAATCTGAATAGAAGATGAGTTAGCATCATGGAAATTATCCTCCAAGTTCTTTGGATCCTCTCCATTAGTAATTCTTAATAGATGATCTAATCCTGCATTCATCTTCCCTGGTTTTACTATGATTTTAAAATAACAACCATCTACAGGTACTCCCCCCCAACACTCGCTTGTTAACTAGGTACTTCAATGTGGAATGATATGTAAACATCTTAAAATGTTGAACCAATAAATAATGTATCAACTTCTATAAGGCATATACCATAGCCAAACCTTCCCTTTCTGTAGTATTATAGTTCTTCTCATACTCAGATAAATTTCTACTAGCAAAATATATTCGGTGATCAATGTATCCTTCACCTAGTTGTGCCAAAACTGCTCCAAGGGAAATGGGTGAAGCCTCCACATGCACATGAAATTCTTTTGTCCAATCTGGAAATCCCAAAATTGGTGTTGTCACCAATTTCTCTTTCATTATGTGTCACCAATTTCTCTTTCACCAATGTTGTCACCAGAAAATATTGATGGTGCATTCTTTAAACCAAATGGAATTACTATGTACTGATATGACCACCATTCTATTGAAAATGTTGTTTTTTACTTGTCCTATGGAACAATTCTCATATGAAGGTAACCTAAAATTCCATATGTGAAAGAATACACTTATTGTCCTCCCACATTCCCTAAGACATCATATGTAAATGGAGTAGGAAATGGTCTTGGATTACTGGGAGGGGAGTTGAATCAATAATAGAGAAATTTAATTCTTTTTAACCATATAATCCAAATGTTATACCAATGTAGCATTATCATCCAATAACTACAGAGTAAATAAGAAATGAACAAGTTAACAATCATACACATACACAATACACCAATTTTTTACGTGGAAACCCAAAGAGAGAGAAAACCACAAAATGTTTTTTCTTATATGTCTTGAAGAATTACATTCATTGGAAGTACCAACTTCCTTTGTTTTCCAGCTACAACTGGAAGGAGGCTCCAACCCCCTTGTTTCTCAAGCTACAACCTGAGGGAAGCTCCAACTCCCCTATTCTTTGGCTACAACCAGAAGGAGGCTACAACCCCCTATGTTATCTGGCTACAACCAGAAGGTGGCTACAATCACCTGTCTTTGCCTTGCCCAACCGCCCTGAACTAGAAGTAGAATGATGGAACGACTATCACACTATCACTGTGATATATACCGCTATAAAAATGTACCAATAAACATGGACCATGCATCAACCTGTACCTCAACCTGTAATCAACATGTACTATAAACAAGTGCATCAACCATGCACCAACGTATACCAAAGAACCTGTAATCAACCTGTACCACAAACAAATGGATCCAACCATGTACCAAGCATGTACCAATCATGTTTCAAATACTCATCAACTATGACTCATCAATATGCACCAACATCATCAACTATACACCTCATGCATGTGCCAAATCATCAACTACTTGTCTGAACCATGTACCCAACATGTACCTTAACCAAAATCCCTCATCAATTTCATCATCCAAATATGATTTGTAAATTTGTAATAGACCTATTTTATATGATCACATACCTAGAAACCTTCCTTAACTTTCACAACAAGAGACTAGCATTTTCATCAAACTTTTCTTTAGTCTCACATGACTAGTTTGGGATTAGTCAACAACCCTAACTTGAAATAATCATAACTATGTACCTATAATGAATAAAGATATGAAAATAGTACATAATGTTCTTCAATTTGTTTTATGCAATTCCTCTAGGTGTCACTACTTGGAACCTCTCAGAAAAGTAGTTATAGAAAAAATGGCATACCTTGTTGAATTCTGGCTTATTCTAGAGAGTGACCTTGTAGAGCGTGCCTCGCACGGAATATTTGTTTAATCGGTCTGAAAAATGTTAAAAATAATATTATAGATTTTACACTAACCAACACATTTGTTCTTACTGAATGTGGATCTGTTATGAATAATTTATGACATTTTTACCTAAAACATCTGTTTTAGACTAGTTTCAAGACTAGCCACAAACCCTATTTTCCACGGAGTTTAACTCCAAAAATAAAACGACCCACAAGATGAAATTTTTACCACAGATAATTGGATATGTTTGATCAACGTCCTATCCATTCCACGATCTGAATCATTCTAGAAAAAAAATTATTTCAAAAATGGTGAGATGACCTGTAAATAACATACCTTATAAAGCATCATCAAAAGAATTTATCCTCCCTTGATTTCTAGCCTTCTTTTCTTCACCTTTCCTCTGAAATTCGACTTAGATATCCTTTGGTTACCTTAGTCACCTATATATATTCAATATTCTCAAGTGTGATATGAAATAAGAGATCCTTGCCTCTTATTTATACTCTCCAAGTAGCTTCCTTAGAAGCATCTTCTAGGTCACTTTGCCCACTTTCCTTATTTTAGGGTTAACCCACAACTAATTTCTCCATAAATTTATTATTTAAATAATTTATCTTTTATTCACTTTGAATTATAGTACACTAATCACTTCAATTTATTATTTACCTTCTAAAATCTCTTAAACCAGTTTGACTACATTGACCTTTTGGAGCTTCTAGATGACATGTGAGGGTCCTCCAACTTCATAAGGCCATAACTCTCAAACCGTGAGGAGTTATGTAACATTCCACATACAACCCGAAATGGAATGACATGTATTATCCATATATAATAGTATTACCTGCAAATATATCTAAAATCATACCATTATGCATCAAACAAACTTGGGTCCATTACCCAAACCTGGGTTCTCCAAATTCTCATGGCCATAACTCTCTAACCGTGAGGAGTTATGTGACGTTGCATATACCACCAGAAATAGAATGACATGTACTATCCATATAGAATAGTATTACATTCAAATATATTAAAACTCATACCATTATATAGGAAACAACCTTGGGTACATTACCCAAACCTTTGTGCTATCGAAATTCGCTACCAGACTTTCTTCAAGGGTTGAAATCAATGAAAAACAACCTTAATAAAAAATCTCCCCCTTTGGCATTGATGGAAACACTTTGATGCAATAATGAAATAATTTCATGCAATATTGAAGTCATATCAATCATTCTCCCCCTGGAACCATGCCTATGTCCTCTGCATCTCTGTGACCATTGCTCCCCTTGGAATCATTCCTTTGTCCTCTGTATCTGATAAATATCTCCCCCTTTGTTATTAATGGAAAATGTATCTTTCATCCAAGGTTGATCCCCCTAACTAAATTGTCCTCTTTATGGTGCTTCCTCATGTACATATAAAGAATATAAGATAAACATTCAAAAGAATTCATTTTGGAGTAGAAATAACTTTGAGTCTTTGGCGAATATACTCAAAGGATTCCCGTGGAAGTGGTTTTGTAAATATGTCTACCACTTGTTCTTTTGTGGCCACATAGTCAACTATGATGTTCTTTTCTACAACCTGTTCATGTAGAAAGTGATACTTGATTGGAATGTGCTTCGTCTTGGAGTGCATCATCGGGTTCTTTGAGATAATGATGGCCCTTATATTATCACAATAGATTGGAATGGGCTCATCATACTCAACCTGTATATCTGTCAGAGTTTGTTTCATCCAAAGAACATATGTACATCATGTTGTTGCTGCAATATACTTTGCCTCGACTCTATGTAGAGATACTAATGATTGTTTATTTCTTAGCCATGATATTGAACACTTAACCAAGTAGAATGTTGCTCCACTGCTGCTTCGTTGGTTGTCAATACAACCTGCCTAATCTAGATCTCTATAGGAAATAAGTGATAGATCCTTTCCTTTTGGATACCATAATCCAAACTCTTACGTTCCTTTGAGATATCTAAAAATCCTATTCACTATTAATACATGTGATTCCTTTGGTGCTTCTTGAAATAGTGCCACCTATCCAACATCCTGCATTACATATGGTTTGGATGTCGTCACATATAGCAGGATACCAATCATTAACCTGTATTGCCTCTGATATGTAGAATTTGAATCATCATCTTTTCTTAACTTGCAACTGGTTTGCATGGGAGTGATAACTGGTTTCCAATATTCCATTCTAAACCTCTCTATCATTTCTCTGATATACTTGGTTTGAGAAATAAAAAATCCTTGGCTACTTTGACATATCTAAAGTCCCACAAAGAAGGATAGTTCTCCAAGTAATGACATTTCAAATTCATTCTTCATATCCTTTGCAAATTTCTTTCTTAACTTGTCATCATCACTACCAAAAATAATATCATCAACATAAACTTCAATTAATAAAATACTATCTTGACTTACCTTGATGTAGAGGTTGTTTTCTACACATTCTTTTCTGAACCCTACATGTTGTAGATATTTATCCAATCTAGAGTACCATGCTCTAGGATCCTGATTTAGACCATACAAGGCCTTAATTAATTTACACACACAATATGTGTTCTCTGACAACTGAAATCATTCTAGTTTTAAAATGTAGACTTCCTCTTCAAGTTCCCCATTCAGAAAAGATGATTTTACATCCATCTGATACACTTCAATATTTTTGGAGAATGCATAAGCTAAAAGAAATTAGATTTCTTCCATTCTAGCAAATGGGGAAAATGTCTCTTCAAAGTCGATTCATTCACCCTGTGCATATCCTTTACATACCAATCTAGCTTTGTTCCTTGTAACCTGTCTATCTTCATTCAATTTATTCCTGCATACCCACTTTGTGCCGATCAAATTCTTATCCTTTGGTCTTGGAACCAATTCCCAAGTGTCATTTTTCTCTATTTGATCCAATTCTTCATCCATGGCCTTGTTCTAAAATTCATCCTTGCTGGCCTCTTCAAAATAGGTTGGTTCAATCGTAGATGTGAGTGCTAGGTGAATTTTTTCTGGTGAACATATTCTTCTTCTAGTCTCAACTATTGCGTCTTTGTTTGTAATAATCTGATTTGAAGGATGACTCTTTTGTACTCATATGCTAGGTGTTTTTGGAGTTACCTTCTGAACTTTCTCTTCTGTTTCTGTCAGATCCTTTTCGTATTCCCCTTCTTTTTCATCTTTTGTTTCTTCTTGGTAAAGTTGTTCAAATGATTCATTTTCTTCTTCCTTTAATTCTTGTCTACCTATTTCATCAATTGTTACGTGGATGCTTTCCACCACTTTGTTCAATCTCAGGTTGTAACACTTGTATGATTTTCTTGTACTTGAGTAACCAATAAGTACTCCTTTGTCCACATGAGATTCAAACTTTCCCATTCTGCCATCTTATCTTTAGATGTAGCATTTGCTTCCAAAAACTCTGAAGTGATTTATATTTTCTAGTCTTCCTTTCCATAGCTCCTAAGGCATTTTGTCAGTGTTCTTTCTATGCATTTCTATGTTTTTAATGTGAGCTGTTGTGTGCATAGCATGTGTCGAAAAAATATCTGTCAATTTGGAATCCATTAGCATTGTTCAATCCATTTCCTATATTGTCTTGTTCTTTCTTTCAACAACTCCATTCTATTGAGGTGTCCTAGCAACGGAGAATTGCCTTTTCATTCCATGATTGTTGTAGTAGTCCATAAATTCCTTTGAAGTGAACTCTCCTCCATTATCATATCTGAAGCATTTGATTTTTGAATCCATTTCATTTTCAACCATTTCCTTGTAGATCTTGAAGTTTTCAAAAGCTTTTGACTTATTCATGAGAAAGAAAATTGTATTCATTCTTGTATAATCATCAACTAATAACATAAATATTTCTCACCTTTTAAGCCCTTTATTGTAGTTGGTTCAGCTAGATCAGTATGCATGTAATGACCCTTTTCTTATTACTATGAATAATTTCATAAATAATCTTAAACATTAGCTAAATTATAATTAATTATTATATAACCTTAATTAATTATAAGTTATTAATTAATTATTTTGATTATAATTAGCTGAAGTAGGATTAAATCCTTGATTAAGGGTTAATGAATGAGTAATTATTAAATAAGACATTAAATGATTCAGTATTAAACTAATGGTTAAGTGATTAATTGATTATTAATTAAGTAATTGATTAATTATGTATAAAAAAATGGGGGAAAGTAAAATAAGGTTAAATGGGGTTACGTATCCCATAAGGGATAACGTAACCCATATGTAAAAGGAACATTAAGTTAAAGCATAAGATAATTAATATGCAATAAATGATGGAAGGAGCATTAATAAAGAGATAAGGTGTTTGGTGGGGAAAAGGTGTGAAGGCGGTGAAGGAGGATAAGGGAAGGAGAAGGACCGGGGAGAAGTGGATTCATTTTGGTTGGAGGGATTTCATTCATGCATGGGCGGAGAGGATATTTTGGGGAGCATTGGGGGACAGAGTGAAATTTGACAGTGGGATTTACAGTGCACCGGGGCTGAGGGGTTTTGGGCTCGGAGGGCTAGGACGTCCGTAGATGTCCTAGGGCCAGGCGTACTGGTCGGTAGGGTGGCTGGTTTTGGGGTGGCTTAAGGAGAAAGCTGTTGCGGATTGGTTCAAGCGAAGGGAGACAGCATCAGAACGAGGTATTTAACTTGTTATGCAAATTGTTATGTAAATTTAGCTTGTTATGCAAATGGTTATGTAAATTGTTAATTTATTTATTGAAAAAATGGGAGCGAATATGCTAGATTAAATACAAATTTAGTAAATTTCAAATTTACTGTTCTATTTTATTTTTTTGGTAGTTTAATGAAATCCTGGTCCCTACAATGCACAATTTCCAGTGGTCTTGTCATTGAATATTCCTTTGATTTGTGCCTGATTGTTGTTTTGTTTCATTGTTGACAATGCTTACATAAAGTGTTGGTTGGTTTCATGATCTGGAGAATTTCTCTAACTGCTTCACTTTTTTGACTTTGACAAGGTTATAAAAATGTATGTGACCCATTCTTCTATTACATAGCCAACTTTCATCTTCCTTTCCTATACAACACTTTTCATTTCAAATTTCCCTTAACACATATATGTTGCTTGAAGTTCTCGCAGTTGTAGCAATCAATTTTCCTAAACCTTCTTTTCTTATCTCTCACTTTTGTGAATCAAAAGTAACTTTATGACCTTGGTCACACATTTGACTCACACTTAGAACATTATGTTTCATATCTTCTACTAGTAGAACATTTTCTGCCTTTGTATTCTTGTTCCCAATTTTGACTGTGCCTTTTCCAATGATTTTGGTTGAATCATGATTTCTAAAGGAGACTAATCCATCTATTTTCTTTCATAATGTAAGAAACCTGTCTCTATCACCTGTCATGTGTTTTGAATACCCATTGTCAACATACCAACCACATTTCTTCGTCTTAGCTTGTAGAGCGAGTGTGCATTCTTCATTTCTATATTGATCCTTCTTTCTTATCCATGTCCTTTTCTGAGGTACCTGTCTATGACTATTGTTATTCTATTGTGGTTCTCTAGGAGGTACTATCATTCTGCAATATTTGGCCATGTGTCCAAAATTGTTACATTTGTAACATTCCACTTCAGTTCTCAAAGATTCAAACCTGTTGTAACTTCTTCTTTGTGTTTCACTACGCCTTCTTGGATAACCCCTTTGTGTATGACTTTCAAAGTTGTTTTTGTTCCTGTTGTTATCTCTACAATTCATAGCTTTATGTCCAAAATTATTACATGCATAACATAAACCAAAAAATATATTTTGATACCTGGGAGTTTAATATCTTCTGAAAGGAGGTACTCTTATGAATTCTTCTTCTTCCTAAGGCCTATCTGTCATTTTTTGATTTTGAAATATGAATCTTCTCGGTGGAGGAGTGTCCTTGTAATCTTCCTTGTAGATCTTCCTATCCCCCTTGATTATTTTTGCAAAGCTTTTTGGATATGGTTCTTGCTCTGTTATTTTGGAGCTTGATTCTTTTTCTGTCTTATTGTATCCAAGTACGGACTTGTCATGATGAGATTTTTGACTTTTGATAATGTCATCCAAATATTTTTAGTTGTTCTGCATATTTTTCTTTTGAAGATCCTTTCTTAATGTGACAATCTCATCTTCCAAATTTCCAATGATCTTGTCTTTTTATTCTAGCTATTCTTTGAGTGATTCTTCAATTCTTTTATCTTATTCTATTTGAACTGTCAAATTTGTGATCATTTGTTCTAGTTCTTGAGTGTCTTCTTTCTTGTCTAGTTATGCTTGTAGTTTGTTGTTTTTCTTCTTTTCTCTTCTGATAACTAATATGGCACACATCAATTCCTCTCGATAGTCAACTTTTGCCTCTTCAATTTCTTCTTCGAATTATTCATATTCTTCTTCGGAGTATTCTTTATTATAGTCTTCTACTACCATGAATAGAACTCTTTATGTCTCATTGTCACTGACTTCATCTTCATATGATGATGAAATATCTTCTTTGGTGCATAAGCTTTTCTTGAAAATTTTCTTTGTGGTTTTTTTCCCTTATATGTGTGTTTTCCTTTTGAGTAACCTTCATCATTTCTCTTTTTATTATAAAGACATTTGTTAGCAAAATGGCCAATACCATCACAATTAAAAAAAATTAAAGGAATCTTAACTCTATACCTACAGTCGGTTCCCTTGTTCAATATTTTGACAAAGTTGGCTACTTACTCATCATCTTCCAAGACATCATTGTTGTTTCTATGTTCTTCTTTTTTCCTTCCCTTTTCCTTTGACTTCTTGGATGATTTGAAGACTGCTTATTTAATATCTGGATTTTCATGTTTAGTTCTCATTTCATATGTTGTGAATATTCCAAGTAATTCGTCCATGCTTATTGAGTCTAGATATGATCTTTCTTCTAGTGTTGATATCTTAGGGTCAAATCTCATAGGAAGAGATATTAGTACTTTTTGATCAATTACAGATTCTTTGATTTCTTATCCCAATCCTATGATTTCATTTACTGTTTCATCAACTCATAAAAAGTAAGCTACAATATTGTCATCTTCCTTCATCTTAAGTTTTTTGAACTGACCTTTGTAAGTTTGAATATTTGTTTCTTTGACTTTTGAATCTCCTTCATAAATATTTTGAATTTTGTGCCAAATCTCTTTAGAGGATATACAATGTGAAACTTTGGTGAATATCGTTTCACTAAAACCATTCAAAAGTGCATTTTTGGCTTTGGAATTTTTTTGATCGAGTTTCACCACTTTGTCATTTGTTGACGGAAGTGTTGGTCTTGTGTATCCATCTACAATTGATTGCAAAATTTCAAATCCCTGTGCCTATATATATATTTTCATCCTTATCCTCAAAAATGAAATTTTTTTTCCATTGAACTGTGGTATTCCATTTTTATATAATTTGCTTCACTCCATGATCTACCTTTCAGTGGTTAAATTGATTTATGAAGGAACCTTCTCTGATACCAATTGTTGGATTACTAAGAGGGGGGTTAAATCAGTAATAGAGAAATTTAATCCTTTTTAACCCTATAATCCAAGTGTTATATCAATATAGAATTACCATTCAATAACTACAGAGTAAATATGCAATGAACAAATGAACAATCATACACATACATAGTCCACCAGTGTTTTACGTGGAAACCCAAAGTGGGAGAAAACCACATAATGTTTTTTCTTATATGTCTTGAAGAATTACATTCATTGGAAGCACCAACTTCCTTTTTTTTCTAGTTGCAACTGGAAGGAGACCCCAACCCCCTTGTTTCTCAGGCTACAACCTGAGGGAAGCTCCAAATTCCCTATTCTTTGGCTACAACTAGAAGGAGGCCACAACTCCCTATGTTCTCCGACTACAACCGGAAGGTGGCTACAGCCACCTGTCCTTTCCCCATCCAACCGCCCTGAAGTAGAAGTAGAATTATGGAATCACTGTCACACTATCACTATGATATTTACCATTGTAAACATTTCCTAATAAACCTGAACTATGCATCAACCTATACCTCAACCTGTAATCAACCTATACTATAAAAAAGTGCATCAAACATTCACCAACCTATACCAAACAACCTGTAATCAACCTGTACCATAAATGAGTGCATCCAACCATGTACCAAGTATGTACCAATCATGTGTCAACTACTCATCAACTATGACTCATCAATATGTACCAGCATCATCAACTATACACCTCATGTATATGCTAACTCATCAACTACTTATCTCAACCATGTACCCAACATGTACCTTAACCAAAATCCCTCATCAATTTGATTATCCAAATATGATTTGTAACTCTGTAATAGACCCAGTGTATATGATCACATACCTGCAAAGCTTCCTTAACTTTCACAACAAGAGACTAGCATTTTCATCAAACTTTTCTTTAGTATCACATGACTAGTTTGGGATTAGTCAACAACCCTAACTTGAAATAATTATAACTATGTACCTATAATGAATAAAGATCTAAAAATAGTAAACAATGTTCTTCAGTTTGTTTTATGCAATTCCTTCATGTTTCACTACTTGGAACCTCTCAGAAAAGGAGTTATAGAAAAAATGGCATACCTTGTTGAATTCTGACTTATTCGAGAGAGATACCTTGTAGAGCGTGCCCCAGGAAAAATGTTTGTTGAATCGATATGAAAATGTTACACAAAATACTGCAGACTGTACACTAACCAACGCATTTGGTCTTACTGAATGTGGATCTGTTATGAAGAAGTTATGTGGATCCCACTTTCTATGGAGTGTAACTCCAAAAATACAATGACCCACAAGCTGAAATGTTTACCACGGATACTTGGATACGTTTCCTCAATGTCCTATAAATTTAATGGTCTGAATCATTCTAGAAAAAAAGTTATTGCAAAAATGGTGAGATGACTTGTGAATAACATACCTTAGAAAACATCATCAAAATAATTTATCCTCCCTTGAATTCTAGCCTTGTTTTCTTCAACTTCCCTCTGAAATTCGGATTAGATATCATTTGGTTACCTCAGTAACCTATATATATTCAATATTATCAAGTGTGATATAAAATGAGAGAACCTTGCCTCTTATTTATACTCTCCAAGTAGCTTCCTTAGAAGCATCTTCTAGGACACTTTGCCCACTTTCCTTATTTTAGGGTTAGCCCACTTCTAATTTCTCCATTAAATTTATTATTTAAATAATTTATTTTGTATTCAATTTGAATTATATTACAATCATCACTTCACTTTATTATTTACCTTCTAAAATCTCTTAAACCACTTTGACTACTTTGACCTTTTGGGGCTTCTAGATGACATATGAGGTTCATCCAACTTCGTAAGGCCATAAATCTCCAACTGTGAGGAGTTATGTGACGTTCCACATACCACTAGAAATGGATTGACATGTAATATCCATATAGAATATTCGTACTTGAAAATATATACAAAATCATACCATTATCCATCAAAATAACTTGGGTCCATTACCCAAACCTGGGTTCTCCAACTTCTCATAGCCATAGCTCTCTAACCGTGAGGAGTTATGTGATGTTACACATACCACCAAAAATGGAATGACATGTAATATCCATATAGAATATTATTACCTTCAAATATATTAAAACTCATACCATTATACATGAAAAAACCTTGGGTCCATTACCCAAACCTTTATGCTACCAAAATTCGCTACCAAACATTCTTCAAGGGTTGACATCAATGACAAGAAATCTTAATCAAAAAAAGGATCACGTAGACATGCATCATTTATTTTAATAAGATCCACACATATCCTAATCTGTCTAGTCTTCTTTTCCTAGACCACCATTTGACTAATCCACTTTGATTCTTCCACATGTTCTATGATTCCTGATTCTAGCATTATGTCAAATTTTTCCTTAACTTTCTTCTTATAAATGGGGTTTAATTTGTATGGTATTTTTATAACTGGCCTTACATTTGGTCTAAACGGTATATTCATTTCTCCAAGTTCTCCTGCTACTCCTTTCATCTATGAAAATGTGGCTAGTAATAAATCACTATATTCGTTCAGTAATTCATTTATTTTTTACATTGTCTCACTCGCCCAGTAATCTCAAATGTTGGATATCTTGGGACTCTCTTCAGTCCCAATATTGACCATTTTAATATTCATTGGTGCAACAAATTCTTCTGATTTTAACTGAGGTCCTTCCAAGCCTTTTTCTCCTTCCCCTTCTAAATTATAATATATGTATGCCACGTGGGTTGTCTTCTACTTCTTCATCCTCTGTGACCTTATAATAATAAACTAGTTGTTAAAGTGTTTATTTTATGTAACCTATGTCTACTGTCACTATATCTACCCCATAATCTTCAAATATCTTCTTTTTGATCTTCTTTAATGCTGGATCCACCTATGGATTCTCACTTTCAAATGAAAAGGTCTTAATAAAGTTTTGTTGCACTGCACCCCAACTCATAGTTTCTCTGCCCAGTTCCTTCTCTTTGTACCAATTAATTGGTATTCCTCCTAATTTATGAATAAAGTAATGCATCCACTCCCCTCGTGACACAATCATTTATGTGATGTCCTGGTTCCCTCTTCCATTATACTTCTGTAAGGGTTTATCATGCTGACTCCTACCAAATCTTATGTGAATTAGTCTCTTACACTGATACCAGTCCTGAATTACCTCATTGTGTGCATCCCACCACTGTGCAAGTGTGTCCCTCAATGCTATAGACAACACTAATAATCTTTGACTATCCAAAACCTCTGATTCAAAATTTTCCAGGAAGTTTTTTAAATTGGCCTCTTTAGTAAATGTGGGAAAGTTTCTTACTTCTGTCCCAACCGATCTTACCATGCCTGTAACTTTGGTGCACCTCATAGTAGAGACTTTATGCAACCTTTTCTTCCAGTTTTCTACTACAATATCTAAATCTGACATGTCAGAATTGATACTCCTCCAACTAAGTACTCCAGATGCAGTTGGATTCATATAGTCTTCCTTTCACGTAATAGTTCTATACAATTCGTTTACATCATCCTCTAGATAATTGTCAGACACAGGTTCTACATATCTTTCACAATATGAGGTATATAAAGGTGATACTACCCTAAATTTCCTAGCGTCAAATATCATCTTTCTAGTCTTTAAATTAATTATGGCATGATTATCAAAGGCCCAATCAATTCCCAATAGTGTTGGAAATGATATAGACTCATCCACCATATCCATTACTTCAAAGTTTGTTGTGGTGTGCACACCATCTAGATCAACTATTGTATTCTTCAATATACCTATTGGAATCACTCTTTGCTAGTTTGATAGATTGAATTGGATATTGGAATACCCTAGTGTAGGTTCTCCCATTGCTTCCCAAGTCATTTTTGGAAAAATATTGACATCTAATCCTAAGTCTAGGATAACATTTCCCATATTAAAGTATCTTATATTTCATTCAATAATATGAACTCTCTGCTAGTTCTTTTCTTTCTATGGACTTGATTAATATTCTTTGGTTTTGTTCCTACCCCTTTTTCTATGCTATATTCCTCAAGTATGTTTTTAAACAAATCCATGTAATTCTTATCATTAAGTAATTTAAAGAAAGATTTCTGGAAATTCATTAAGTTACTTACTTTCTCTGTTTTCTCTCCTTTGTAAGTATCATCCAAATACTAAGGCATATAAAAAAATAGGATTATCATACCTCAACACAATGTTTGATGTGGAGGATTCGTTCTCCTTCAGGAACTCCTTTTTACTTCCTTGAAAGTTTCCTTCTCCTTCTTTGCATCAAAATACTTTTGTGGTTGAATGTTCTTCTGAATCCAACACTAAGATTCCTTCTTATGATCATGAACATTTGATCCTGTCTTCACTCCTCCTCTAGTCACTATATTGATGTTCCTCCTAGGATCCCTTATTTCTACAACAATCCACTGAACATTTTGGTTATTTAGATTCCTCTACTCTTGGATCTTCATCATTAACTTCAAGAAATCTTCTGTCATGTGATCTGTTGTGCGACAGTACATACATGTTGTTGCTGGTTGAGGACAATATCTATCATAGTATCATTATTGTTGACAATTGTGGCAGATAATAGGCCCTCTTCCTCTACCCATTTGTCCTCTTGCTCTACCTCCTCTTCCTCCTCTATTCCCCTATGGATCCATGTTCCGTTGAGGATATTGTGGTGATTGATTATACTGCAAGGTTTGCAGAAACTATGGAACTACTTGAAATTGTCGTGAATTGCCAAAACATGACACATTATGTCCTGCCATCAACTCATCCTGCATCCTATATGAATTTGAGGTTCTTTCCTCCATTAACTCCAGAGTTCTACAATTTGTTTCTTCATTTCCTAATGACTTATAAAAGTTATAGAAAGTACTCTTACGTTCTCGCTTTTACTTATACATCATAGGGAACTGATAAGGATCATGCCCCTATGTCTTGAATATTTCAAATGAAGGCCCTCCTGTAGGCAATGGATTTGGAAACCCTACTCTGAGTTACTATTCAAATGTTAGACACTCATTTTTGTGATGTCCATCTAATGTGTAAAGGGTAAACCACACTGCTTCTACTTCTCCCTATTCTTATTCTAGTTTAATTGCACTGTTAAGTTCTTCAAGTCTTCATTTAACTCCTCTATAGTTAGATATGTTTGTTTATATTGATTCTCCTCTAACTGCATCATTTCTTGTAGTGTCTCTTCCTGGTTCTAAAATTTTTGTTGTCTCAATGGATATTTGAAATGTGGTAACACATAATTTATAAAAATTGTATGTGTTGCATGTCATTAATGAGATACTTTTGTTTACCTTTCAATGTCTTGAACTTATTATCAATGTCCCATACAGATTCTCCTGGTTTTTTTCTAACCTCAATCATCTCATTCATAAACTGATCCTCTAATTTCGGCCTCTAAAACTCAGTGATCATTTCATGTTTGATCTCTTCTATTGTTCACGGTGCATCCTGTAGATTTTTTACTACTAGTTTCATGTACCAATCTAGCGTGTAGTTTCTAAATGTTATTGCTAACTGCGCCACTTTTTTTGCCTCATTAGTGATTCTTTTCTCTTCCCATATTATCTCACACATGAATAGGTGCTTCTTTGGGTATTTTTTTCCATCCCCGTGGAACTATGGTAATATTATCATTGGACCTACCCCTGCCATTATGGAATGTTTTGTACCTTCTCTATGCGATACTAGTATATGTGTACTATTGTTCAGAATTGAACTCCCACTAGTATTGTATTGATACTTCCACTAGTACCACTACCATACTGATGATAGTACTTCGACTTGTACCCTCACTTCTATTCTGATCTCTTATCTTCCTATGACAATCAGTCACTAGTTCTCTAAACAACTATTTCTTTGTTGATGTGTTAATCATACATGGGGTTGTAGTTTCCACACTAATTTGAATCTGGATAGGGGTATATGCTTCCTCATTAGATCCTGATTCTCTAGTGTTTCTTTCATATGTGGCGCATAGTATTTATTCAATTTCATACACAACACAGAGATCACCTACCCCTCATTCATCACTCTCCAAGCCTTCCCTCTCAACTACTTCTCTTTTCTTCCAATTAAGATTATATCGGTAGGTTCTGCCACTACGCATCATTCCTGCCTTCTGCATAATTTACTGAATCTCCTCTTGATCCATCATAATATAATATTTCTCTTTACTATGCTCTTCTCTATCCATTTCCCCCTCCATATCATACCTTCCTTAGGTTTCCCCTAACTCCCCCATGCACGCAGGGTAGTTTAGTTCTCCGATTCCATAGTTAATACCCCTTTATCATGCAATAATATCTTGATCGAAGTGTACAATGATCGGATGTACCTTCCCATTGGAACCTTAATAAAATACTTCTCTGCTATATTGTAATACTTCGATGTATCTACTGCAAGATCAATGATATATCCCACTACATTGTTGTCTAGCTAGAAATCTACTGTGCGCGTGAATTTGTTATTCACCCTTTTCAACCATGCAATACTTTATTTTTTCCACTCCACTGATCTAAATCTATTTTTTCAATGGATATATTTCAACCATGTTATCCACTCCTGCAATAGCGTGGGAAACTCACTAAATAAACTCTCATGTATTTCGCTGAATACGTATCTTTCAAAATATTGTCTTGGCTTAAACCTAGATCTTCTATTATCTTTGTGGGAAAACTCTAGTTCCTAAACTTTCAACCATATTTCAATCTCCAATTCCATGGGGTTCCAATCTACAAACATCCCCTTTCTTATTCCCTCGTACTATACTATGTGATACATCCCTCCGGATCTAATCTTCTGAGTTCCAACTGGCAACGAAACCATTGTTAGTTTGATCTCTTGGGATGACCTAGGTTCTAACTATAATATTACCAACATACCCTTCTACTATCAACCCTTCTGAATACCAAAAGCCAACACAACACACATAGTGCACTGCACAGTCTCATCCGATATGGCTTCTATGGGTGGTCACAGGACTCAGATTTATGCAACACTGGGATGGGATGTGTATCTGTCATAGGCATTTAGCCTACTTATTTTTAACCTTAAAACCCTCATTAGATATTATTCCATACCACTTTCACAATTATTATAATAAGAATTCATTAACTATTATAGTTGCATGCGTTCAATGACAAGTATTTATATACTGTAACACCATATTATGATATAAACATTAGCTATAACATTCTTTTATTTAGAGCTATTCTGCAGATTCCATTAGTTTATTCTTAGTGTAGAGTGTTATTTACTTTATCATTTAAAATTTTCATCATAAAATTACTGAAGAAAATACAATCAAAACACTACATACATTCGCACAAAACAAAGATATATTGTGGTTCACCCCCCCAGGGCTACATACACAAATATTTGTCGCTTGGGCTCTTTATTCATCTTTTTGCAAAATCTAGTGTCGTGCAATGTATAGTCCTTCCTTCATTACAAGCGATCTCCACAGATCACAATAGTCATCATAGCACTTGGAATTTCTAGTCTACGCCAACTACAACATTGATCTCTCTTCTAAAGGGTGTCATCAACAACAACAATGACAACCAAGAACAACAACCACAATGACCCTTTCAAAATCCTAATACATTCTACTTATAAAAAACTTGGAAAAAGCACTTACAAAAACTATAACCCTAAAACGATAATATTTTCCCACTTTCCAGATGACTCATTCATGGATGGTCCTCGATCCAACCATTCTCGAAGTCGACACTTTTCCACTTTCCAACTGCTCTGCAAATTTTTTTCTACTTGTAACTGATTTTTTTGGCGTGGGTTTTACTCTATTTTTGGTGCTTCTTTTCTTCTATATCCAACATGCTCCCTTATTTTCTTGCGCTACTTTGATTCCTTCAAAACTTCCTTGATTCCCCCCAAAATTGTCCTGTGCCAACAATTGATGTTTCAATACCCATGGTCACATCTATACAATACAACTCTGCATTGACTATATAACACCACATAACTATGTCATTCACCCCACCATGGTGATTTGGAAGGTCCGGCCAACATCTCAACATATCATCTGAACTCTTCCCAATACTTCCTGACTATTTGGACACCCTCCTCTTCAACCCCTACACAACATGAGTAAATATAATTTCTAATTTCTCTTCAGTGTTGTCAAAGAGTTTGCATTCCAAATATCATCTATACATGGGAATCCATTGAGCACTGACATAATTGTATAGAATTTCCATGTCCAACAATCTCATGGTCTCACACATGACTATATCTATGGGTATTCATTGTTATAGAAAGAGTACATCTCTTGATTTGACATGGTTATGATCTCATAACAAATAATAACACATGTAACATTGATGCTACCTAATCAACTAGTATTTATAAAATCTCACATTCTTTCTCCTCCATCCTTTTGATCACCATTCCTACCACCCTCACCGTTCTTCACCTATATGGAATTCATAAGAAGCAACAACATCGACATCTTCAAACATGTTATATCAGTTTTCCTGAATACATAATTCATCATTATTCATACTCAATTTCCATAACATCATTATTGAATGTATATAGCAACAAACTATTATAAGTCCACATTCATTCCATATTCATATCCAATCATGTACCTATGCACAAATGCACATCCATATGGACCAATAATTTACTTTCAACATGCCTACTAATGCATATTCATTCTAACATAATTGTATGTATCATGCACTCTAGTGTATTTATGTTTCAGTTCACTTATTTATTTATTTATGTTGTTTTTTGTTGTCCTTGAATTTCCTTCAGATACTTTCTACCTTGAGTGCTCTGATTATGTTCATATGCACTACTATTATTTTCTCTAAACACTTTCCAACCAATGTGTTTTATTTGCATCAAATTCTCTTTGGTAGTCCTATCCAACATTGCCTTTATGAAGCATTCCATGTCATTGGAATGATGTATCTCATGAATTTCCATCACTCTAATACCACAACATCCTTGAATCAACCTACCCATAATTATTCCACATCCCTTCTATTACTTCTAGTTGTCCATTGGATTTTCAATTTTGGGAAACAATGTTATTGACCTCATTTAGCAAGTCCCTATGAAGCCATAATTTTCCCACTCAATACCATTCCAAATAGTAGTCTACTTTCATTCAATGGAACTTTTCAAGTGAAACAACCTTCATTATTTTATCCCCAATATCTCTGCATTGGTATCCTTATTCCACTATGAACTCTGGTATCAGAAGTGGTTTTCTTTCTTTGAGTACTTTTAGAAAAAGTAGTTAAGTCATAGCTAGAAAAACCTTCCTAGGAAGTCCCATACTTGGAAAAAAGAGATGATTCACACATCACCTCCTATGCTCCTCGTTCTCTTTCACATCAAACTTGCAACTATCTACACATCTCTACCTTCGAGGCTATAGAGTCTTAATTTTAATTTCTATGCCCATTAATGACATTATTCACCCCATGGATTCATGTCCTATGTGAGGCTTCTTATTGTTTTTCCTGCAATTCATTCAAATTATGTAGAAGTTGACTAATAATTCTTTTGTTCCACTCTTCTTGAGTTCCTTATCCACTTTTCAGTACTTTCCCTATAGCTCTTTCTTGCCTCAACCAACTTCTACAAGATATGTCATGCTTCCATGAATATGATATCAAATCCTAGGATTGAATTTATCTGATTGTACCTCTAATTATATAGAATGTGCAAGCACCCATTTTTGTTATAATTATACCTATTATAAAAATGTCAATTAATACTACATGTCCTTTTTATGCTCAATTCATGAAGAATTATGTCATATTTATCGTAATTATAATAATTCCAGGTTATGCTCCTCTAAATCACATTTCCAGTAACTATACTCATACCTCATTCTGATCTTTGAGATGCAAGTTATGACTTCCTGAAAAGGCAACTTTCACCCCATTTGTGAATTTACTCCACTAGTGTAATTTTATTGAAAGGATAGCTTATGTCAACTACAGAAGAAAATATGTTAGGAACTAGATAAAAATTTGTATGAGAAATAGATGAAAACACTAATAGGCAACTCATAAAAACTCTCATATTTTCAATGTGATGCTCTAATAAAAAACAACAGCAATCTAGAAATGACAACTTTTTCATTTTTCACCTCATTTTCCAGACTTGGATTTTTTATCAAAACTGGAGACCTCTCAACCAGTGCACTTCTAGAAAACTTTCACAAACGAAATTTGTTTGTATTGATGAGTATATAAAATGTTGAGTAAATAAATTTCCTAGTTTTGTAATTTGGGGTCACTTCTCCTCTGAAAATCTCAAAAATCCCAAAAAAGTGGCCGAAAATAGTGGATTTTGGCCTATTTCAACACCCCCATTCCAATCCCAATAGTTTTTATCCAGTTCCTTCATGGTTTTTTTATATGTCTTTTTTTTGGACTCTCTACAAGAGTTTCACTTTAATATGGACCTTTGCCTATCATCTAGACCCAAATCCTTAAAAACCACTATTTTACAATTTCTGACAAAATACAAGCAGAATCAGAAAATGGCCCTCTTTGGCACTTTTGTAGAACTCCTCTCTGTGGAAAAAAACCATAATTTTCATGTCAACCTAACTTAAGTTTCTCCATTTATGTCCAAAATATGAAAATATTTCCTATGTGGCAATCTGGACCGTCGATCTCAAAATCAGGAGAAATCTAAGTTGTTGATCTATCAATACTTCCCAAATTTCCTATCATCCCTTCTCTCTAGAAACCGATTACTACATATTTCTAGATTGGCCAACCCAACCATTGGCCATTGGCCATCGACGATTTTCATTGGAAAATGAAACATTCTCTCAATTGTGGCCGACTCGACCATCATCTCATTGACCATCAATTGTTCTTGTTGACTAATGAAAACCACTTATCCAATTATTCCAACTAAACTATCGGTCATTGGCCATTTCTTTACTAACGTGGCATGGAACATGGATGTTGATGTGGCATGCAACATAGACTCTAACATGGAACTCTAACTAACTTAGAATGACACGTTGATATTGATGTGGCATGACACATGCATGTTGATGTGGTATGACATTTCATCACCCTCTTTGCTTAATCAACCATCAAATATTTATCTTGACCCATCACTTCACCAATCCAGTCGACTCGTCCATCGACACATCGACATGTCAGCCACTTCCCTTGCTCAATCAGAACACTTTTCTAAAATCAATTGACACTCAATCATCGACCCATCAGACCAAAAATGCTTCACCAAATATAGTTGAATTGTTTCCCTTGGATGACTAATAATACTTTGCTCAAATCAGGCCAACCTGACCATCGGTCATCCCTGACTCCTTTAGGAAACTCTAACACTTAGAAAATTTTCGACCAATTTCTCTATGCATCTAGACCAGTGTTATCCCCTTCAAAATGATATCAACCATTTATTTAAAGAACTTCTCCCAACATTTCCAACGAGTCTCGATCATCTATATAATCCATTTTCTAAACCCTCAAAAATGAATCCTAGTCGGTGATTGGCCCCAGCTTCCAAACAAATGACAATGAATATGGACCATCGATCTTCCTCATTTTCCAAACCACTGAAAATTAATCTCGACCAATGATCTAATAACTTTTCCATAATTTGAGAGCATCAGAATTTTTCAAAATTTTCAAGGATGAATTTGCGTCATTTATCTCGAGATCGAACATGATATGAGTCATTGATTCATCAAACTCTTCCCATCACTACAACGGCCTTTAAAAGTCAGATTTTTTACCTTCTAGTTCAAATCTAACTTTGCATCTCTCCATATCAACTCCATTAAAATTATTAAAAAATATTGAATCATTTAAACTCAGATCTTGTTAATTTTTCAAAATCCCAACCCAGTTTCAGTCTCGCTGATTTTTCAGTCAAATTTAAATGCCAAACATAGTTTCAGCACTGTTTCAACATATGTTACCACCTGGTGTTTCAGCATATACTCAGCCTGGTGTTTCAGCATATACTCAGCCTGGTGTTTCAGCTTATGCTACAGCCTGGTGTTTCAGCATAAGCTAGAGCTTGGTGTTTCAACATATACTCAGCCTGGTGTTTCAACATATACTCAGCCTGGTGTTTCAGCATATACTCAGCCTGGTGTTTCAGCTTATGCTACAGCCTGGTGTTTCAGCATAAGCTACAGCCTGGT